>BKCP01004583.1:605647-621732 GCA_008636005.1 Striga asiatica | reverse complement strand
TTTTTCATTTTTTTTTTTTGTATTAGTAAGGATATTTTGGTATTTTTTGGGTGCGATAAAAGGTATTTGAGTGCGGTATTTAGCAAATGAGTTTATTTTTCTGTTATGTGATATTTTCAGGAAAAATTATTTGTAACGATCATCGTAGTTAGCTCCTACGATGCACAAAATAATAATTACTAATTATACTGATTAGTATAGCAGTAATTTTGAATATTAATATTTTTTCCTTTAATTTTATGGTATATAATAATTTAACATACGATTTATATGTTTATAAAATAGTTATCGTTTTTTAGTTACTTTTTAGAATAAGAATAATGATAATTTAACATATTTAAATATTAAATAATACATACAAAATATTCCTCTCTCTATGTTCTCTTACTCATACGTTATTGCAATTTAAATTTCAAAATAAGTTATGCTAAAATAAAAAAATTGTGGAAAATATTATAACAAACGATTGATTAAAAAATACTGTAATATATAATATTTTGAAGTTAAAAATTTAATAATTTTTATTTACGTAAATATTATTTTATTTTTCTTATAATCTATAATGACGTACATTATAAGTATTTTAAATTTTCTTTATAATGTAATAATTTATATGACAGTTTCACAACGACTAGTTTATCATTATAATTAATAATAATATATATTATAAATATTTTTTATTCTTAAGCTAACAATTTATCGTTGTTGGATAAGTCACTTGTTGGTTTATCATTATAATTTATAACAATATACATTACAAAAACTTTGTTTTTTGTGCAAGTTAATAGTTTACATGGATAGTTCGACATAATTTGTTGGTTTGTCATGAATATTTATAACAATATATATTATAAATATCTAGATCTTTCTTTCTAAACTAATAATTTGCATGTAAGGCTGATATAATTATTTTCAATTTTTATTTTATAATTATATTTTCAATTTTATCATGCATGTTCAAATAATATTTTTCTAAAAAAAATATTTAATAGTCGCGTTTTTGAAGAGATGTTGTAGAAAATCACGGTATATCGTTGGTTATCAAAAGAATAAAAATTGAAGTGATTCGTAATTAATATAAAGAATTAGATTCTATTGTGATAATTATCACAAAATAATGTTCAAACTCAATACCACTTTATTTATATAGAAAATCATGCTATTAACTGAATTCCAAGATTTTCAGCAGTTAGGTATAATTTGATTTTTTTTTTTAAATATAGTAAAGTGATTTTTACTACATTTACTTTAATAGAAAGTCAACAAATTTAATTACAAAGTCAAAGCTACTATTTTATATTATTCCAACAACCTCTTTTAAAATCTATAGTAATATAAAGAAGTTGTTGGAAAAATATTTTTATAGTAAGTTTGACTAAAAAAATAAATGGTTTGACTTATTATTAGTGGAAATTTCGAAAAAACATATGTACCAAAAAAATTGAGATTTTTATGGTAACAAATTTAATTGAAATATCCCAAAAAAATTGGAGATGGTAACAAATTTGGAGATTCCTATACCAAAATTTAATTCATTTTAAATATTAATTCATAGGAATCTACTTTTATTGGTAACAAATTTGAAAATTGTTATGCAAAAAAATTGAGATTTTGAATTGAGATATTCCAACAATTCCGGATTTTTTCCCATTCAAATTAATGTTGTAAATCAAACAAAAAATTATTCAAAAAATAATGGATGTTATACCAACTATTGATAAACTTCAATCCCATATGAGATTTCTATAGGATTCTTATGTTAACAAATTGGAGATTCTTATGCCAAAAAATTGAGATATCCTAACAATTTTGGATTTTTTCCCCTTCAAATTCATGTTGTAAATCAAACAAAAAATTATTCCTTGAATAATGGATGCTATACTAAATATTGATAAACTCCAATCCATAGGAAATTTTTATGGGTTTCTTATGGTAACAAATTGAAGATTCTTATGGTAACAAATTTGGAATTCTTATACCAAAATTTAATTCATTTTAAGTATTAATCCCATAGGAATCTATTTTTATTGGTAACAAATTTGAAGATTATTATGCTAAAAAATTGAGATTTTGAATTGAGATATCTCAACAATTACGGATATTTTTTACATTCAAAATTAATGTTGTAAATCAAACAAGAAATTATTCCGAGATAATGGAATGTATACTAAATTAATATCACTGGGCCCACACGTTAATATGATATTAATTAGATAGATAAATTACGTAAATCTTTCCTAACAAAATGCGTTCCAATATTGTTAACCAATTTAATGAGATTTTGTTAACTAATTTGATAGGATTTTGGTAACCACGGGATTTTGTTAACTTTTCATGGAAACACGTATCTTCATTATTGATAAGGTTTGATAAGATTTTGTTTTCAATTTTTTTTGTTTTTTTTTTCCTCTCTCGAAAATTTGATAAGGTTTGATAAGATTTTGTTTCCTTTTTTTCTCTATCTCAAAAATTTGAGTTGTGGATTTGAAAAAAAAATAAATAAATAAAATAAACATATCATATTGATAAAGTTTTAGTGTGGGCATAAAAATCAATTTTTATTTGATTGAACTTTGTTTCATATAAACCTAAGAGAATCAGACGTTTGAAAAAATAAAATATTAATAGTAAATAATCATACCATATTTGTAAGGTTTGATTTGGAATATTGAGGCATAAAAATCAATTATGATTTGATCAAATTTTGTTTTATAGAAGTTATCTTAGAAATTTTTTTACACGTTTCAAAAAATTAAACATTATAATTTCGTAAATTAAAGTTTTAGATTTGTCCAAACAAATAGGAAAATATCAAAATAAAAATATTATTTTTCAATCTATCCAAAAGGTCTTACCAAATTTCGTTGTAACAAACTCCATTATTTTTTGCTACATAATCTTCTAAATATTCGTTCGTCCCTCACAAGTGAATCACGTTCCACATTTTTTTTATTTTTTTAACAAATCTGATACCACATATTTTTAGAAATCAATCATAATCATAATAAAAAAATTTGGATCGGATCATATTAAATACCTTACGTAAATATTTTTATTATTTCCCAGACATATGGCACATACACATGACTATATAAACATCACCAACGTTGAACAAAAAGTATTCGACACCCAATATATGCCACAAAATAATTTTTTCTACAAACTACATCACCATTGAAAATGGCTTCGGATTTTGGAATAATCAAGGATATCAAGAGATCCAATAAGTCACCAATCAAGCTACGCATAATTAGGATGTTCCAACGAGTTGAAGACGTACGCAATTACCAAAATGTTCTTGAGATTATCTTTCATGATTTTGAGGTAATATATTCTTTTAGTATCATTTAAATGCATCATTTTATGCAACATCTTTTATAATTTATTTATTGAATTATTCATTATGCAATGTTTTAGGGAGTATCCATAAATATAGTGGTATATTCGCATACTTCAGAATTCGATGTGGTATACTCGCATACTTCAGAATTCGATGTGGCAAAATTTCATGTTTACTCATTTAACTTCGATAACTTTTAATTTGCTTCCAATCCATAAATAATTAGGTTTGGAAGTATCCATAAATATATTTGATATTTATGGCCATATTTATGAAAATTAATTATGTTTTAATATAGTTTACTATTTTAGCTGTTGTTTATAAGGCATGAAATTATTTTCCTCAATCTTTCTTTTTCTTCTTTTTTTTTTTAAAAAAAGAAATTATAATACACTTTATTAACTTAGATGTAAATATATTTTAAAAGTTAACTTTTATATATATTTATTGATTTCACACATGTCTATTCATTAGCTTCGATTTGACATCAATATTGTATGATAAAATATAGAAATAACTATATTTATATTTACAAATAAAAACTAAATTATCTATTTTGATTGAAAAAATAAAATTACTTATCAAGTAAATAAACATAACTACTAATTCGTTATATGATATTAGTTCAAATAAATATTATAGTATAAGACGAGTAAGTCGGTGTCATTTGAAATAATAATAATAATAACATTTGAAATTTAAAATATGTTTTTTTATTACTTTTAAATTTAAGTGTAAATGATTTCACATTCACCCGTGTAATTAGTTAAGTACTAGGTGTGTACATGACAAATAATGAACTCAATTTTGTATAATTTACTACCACAAGTATCAAGTATTTGACATGTGAGCATGCTTGATACGAAATTTTTAAAAAAAAATAAAAAAATAAATTAATAATTTTTAACTATTTTTTTTTAACTCAAATCTAATAAATCAATTCCAATGTTCTCAATGTTATCACTACATCATTGCTTATACATTACATCAGCTTTAATTCAACTAACGATCACTTCAAATCATCTTTCTCCTACTTTTACATCAAATCAACTTTAATTATTTTATTTTAAATATTATTTTAATATAAACTCAAAATCTCAATCGTTTTCTTATTTTTACATCAAACCAGCTTTAATTATTTTATTTTAAATATTATTTTAATATGAACTCGAAATCTCACTAACAACTAATAATACCACATTTTTTTTTTCAAATTAACTTAACAAAATAAAAAAAAAAATCCAAACAAAATAAAAAATTCTTATATCCAAGCATCATGCTACATATTGAATGTGAACGGATCTATCACTATCATCAAAGACGTCTCCCCAAACGGGGTGAATTATTTATTTAAAAAAAAATAAGTGGACAAAAATTAAAAAAAAAATGTGTGGAACAAAATCAAAAGTACGTATTACAAGAATATATTTTTTTAATTTTTTTTTAAAACGTATTCTCGTAATACGTTTTATAATTATATTTGTAAAATGAAAAAAAATATTATTTTCGAAAAAAATTGAAGTTAAATAAAAAATAATAATCATAAAACGTATTTTCGAAATACGTTTTATATTTATATAATTTTTTTTTAAAAAAGAATACTTATTAAAATGTATTTTGAAAATATATTTTTTTTAAAATCCTATATCAATTTTAAAAGGTACTTTCGAAATACCTTGCTATAATTTAATTATTTTGTTAAAAAACCTATTAATAAAAAAATAAATATATAATAATAAATTGTTAATATTGTTTAACTTTTTAAACAAAATATTTTTATAGCATGGTAGGTTCATATATATATACAAAAATATTTATAAACATACATATATTATATACAAAAATAAAATTACATACATATATCATCACGTGTACAATGAGCAAAATAAAAACATATGTATCATCACATGTGTATGTGTATAAGGAGAAAATAAAAAACATAACAAAATGAGACTCTAGAGGACTTGAACCCATGACCTCCCACTAAAGTGAAAAAAAGAATACTAAGTTATCCACTAGACCAAACATATTTTGTTGAAATGATGTCAACAAATAGTATACATATAGACGTAATTCAGTACAAATACGCGTTTTTTAGTTTTGAGCATTGGTACATGAAATTGAAGTTGAGAGCATTGTTGTGATAAAAGAGTTCGTAAAAAGAGTCTCCGTTTGGAAGATATATAGATTTAAAAATGTGAAAAATATCTAGATTTTGTTCAAATCAAATTAACATTAGAAAAAGACAGTTTTTTCAATTTTTGGTCGGCCAAACCGCCTTCGGCCATTTGCAGCTGCGTAGATCTCGTCGAGCTACCCCAAATTCATAGGTCATGCGTCCAAAAACGGGCATTTCTACGCAAAGTTATGGCATTTCAAAGTTTTGATACCAAACAACTCATTTTCGTGCAGGGCAATTCAGGAGCCTCTCTCGAATTGGCTTCCATTGTGTTGGATTAGACATTTGAATATTTGTTACTACAACGTCTTGTATATATAGTATATACATATATATTATAATATATATAAATATGAATATATATTATATATTAAATAAAATAACTTGTATGACATTAAAATAACAATAAAAGTTAAAAACTACGAACAAAAATATGTCGAACAATTTGAAGTATATATGTAGTATGTAATATCTAGTATAGTGTATAGTATATAGTATATAGTGTATAATATAAAGTATATAGTATAGTTTGTAGTATGTAGTATCAAGTATATAATATGTAGTATGTAGTATATAGTATTTTGAATTGTAGTATGCAGTATGTAGTATCTATTATATAATATGTAATATATACTTTATAATATGTAGTATGTAGTATGAAGTATATAGTATATACATATACTTTATAATATGTAGTATGTAGTATATAGTATTGTTGATAAACGGATTTAATCAACGTTAACAATGTATATTTAACACAAAAGATTGCAGAAAATGAGATTTTTATTGAATATTTTGAAGTGGGTTTCAGTACAGTGAGGTCGGTTTTTCAATGTATTTCAAGTCGGTTTACAGTGAGATTGCCGAGTTGAATATATGAGTGTGTATGATCTTTTTTCGAACCCTTCTCTCGTCTTTGGAGCTGCTATTTATAGTTATGTTTGGCACACATCCCTAGACAAATCATTCCCGTTTTAATGAAGATTTGACGTCTTAGGGGCGGCGATGACGTAGAAGAACTTTTTTAGGCAATGATTAGCATGGGCGCGCCTCTATCTGTGTGACGAGTGTCACATCTGTCGGAACGAAGTCGGTTCGTCTTGCGATGTCGGTATATTGATAGATCTTCAATATTCTACGACTTATTAATAAATAATTCTTGGACCGAGTTGGCCTTTTTCAAGGTTCAGACGACTTGTGTTGATGACTCCCGAAGGTTCTGCGGTATCATTTACGGATTCCGAGATGAGATTACCGAGGTACAATATGTCCTATTTGACGTCGTCCAGAATCCAATTTATGGATCAAACTTCACGATTTCTCTAATTTAATCTTAATATCAAGATATTCTATCTTGTTATCAACAAGTATATAGTGTATAGTATATACTGTATAATATAAAGTATATAGTATATAGTTTGTAGTATGTAATATCAAGTATATAATATGTAGTATGTAGTATGTAGTATTTTGAATTGTAGTATGTAGTATCTATTATATAATATGTAATTTATACTTTATATAGTATATAGTATGTAGTATGAAGTATATAGTATATACATATACTTTATAATATGTAGTATGTAGTATGTAGTATGTAGTATGAAATATATAATATATACATATAATTTATACTATTTAATATGTAGTATGAATATGAAGTATATAGTATATAGTATATACATATACTTTATAATAGGTAGTATGTAGTATGAAATATATAATATATACACATACTTTATAATATGTAGTATGTTGTATGTTGTATGAAGTATATAGTATATACATATAATTTATAATATGTAGTATGTAGTATGTAGTATGAACTATATAATATATACATATGCTTTATAATATGTAATATGTCGTATGTAGTATGAAATATAGAGTATATAGTATATACATATACTTTAGTTGTAATTATATGATTAAATTTAATCTTAGTTTTAATTGAACATACTATCATGTAAGACATATTCATAAAATACGTTTTATACCCTAATTTCGTTCGTGTTTGTTCGTTTATTGGTTCGATAAGTTGGTTTGAAATTGTTCGACATGTTCGTGTTCGTGTTTTTTAACTTTTTATTATTATTATTATGTCATACAAGTTATTTTATTTAATATTTAATTTATATATTTTAATGTCATACTATAGTATATAGTTGTATAAATATATAATCAACTCTAATTGTAATCCTAATAGTGTTTATTATTATTTTTTAATTTCCTTAGGGTACAAAACGTATTCCCAGAATACGTTTAAACAAGAAAATTAAAAAATAATAATAAACACGTATTCCGGGAATACGTTTTTTGCAAAATAAAAAAATTATAAAATTAATTTTATTTATAAAACGTATTTTGGGAATACGCTTTATACAATTATAAAATTAATTTTTAAATTTATTTTTTGCAATAAATAATATATAAAATTAATTTTATTAATAAAACGTATTTCAAAAATACGGTTTTAAAATTTTACATATAAAACGTATTTCAGAAATACGTTTAAATTTTTTTTATATATAAAACGTATTTCAAAAATATGTTTTATGTTTATTAAATTAAGTTAATCACATAATTAATTTAATTGACCTTAAAACGTATTTCAAAATACGTGGTTTTTATATTTGTCCACCCTTTTTTTTGTTTTTGTCCACTGACTGCGCGTTGCGACGCGGCAAATTTAAATTTATAAAGTTTCCTCGACTAACCTCTACTAACTAGTAGTAGCGGCGAGTAAGGGTCGATCCCACGAGGAGCAGGAACTAAATTGTGATAATTTTGTATTAATTGAACTAAACTAAGAAAGCAAATAAATATGGCGGGATTAATTTTATAAAAATAAAAATAAATATAATAAAATAAAATAAGAGATCAAATAAAATAAGAGAAGTCCAGTTTTCAGTTCAGTTATCACCCAATCTAAATCTACCGTTAATTAATTTCAGCGCCTTCTTTAAATTGCTAATGAATTACCAACCCTAGCTAACAACAAGCTCTGTTAACCGAATTTTTCCTTACCGAATATTTAATCGAAATAAGCCCTTCAACTAAACCTAACTAGCGGACAACCTAGAATAAGCTCTCTAGATTTAATGCACTAGCAGCATTAATTTCTAGGAAAATATATCAGTCTAAGTAATGGACGCACAAGCTCGGACCATTTAACTTATGTTCACGCTACCCTAGAGATGCACGACCCCTAGTTTACTACTAACGAAAAGAGACAATAACAATACGGATTAAAGTCCCAAATCTAGCAATTAAACTATGAACATTCAACGTAGCTGGCCAAACTAAATCAAATACTCATAATTCATAAACATTAAACACAGATAGCATGAATCAACTCATCAACAAAATAAATACGGCGTTTAGATTAATCAACGATCAACAAAGATCATTCGATTCATAGACAAATCAAACTTAGGGTTCAAACATCCCCTAAAACTGGATAAAAGTCTAGCTTAACATACTAATAAAATCTATACTTATATTAAAAGGTATACTATTTACCAGATTTAGTATAAAGAAAAATCAACAACATTTATTGCATTACTATTTCCGTATTATACAATCTATACTTATATAAAAGGAGATTCTATTTATTACATTTACTATCCAGAAAAGTCAACTGCATTAAATGCCATTACTATTTTGGTATTATAATATTTTATTTATTTAATTGATTTATTTTTTTGTTTTATTTTAAAAAAGTAAGTATAATAAAAAGATTTTAATAATAAAAAAATCAAATACCAAATAAAAATGTACACTTTGACTTATTTGATTATATTTGGTATTTGATTATACCAAATATATTCCTATTTAGTATATACATTAAATACTTACTAAAGTACTTATTTGTTTTATTTGTCAAAGTTAAGTATAGATTTGTTTATATTATCAAATCATAAAACAAATAAATATATCTTGTGCTTCGCACGGGTATTTGAACATTGTACAATTTTCTTGCGTATTATAAACATTTATTGAATATTGCATCTTATAATATAATATTCTCCAAATAAATATATCTCGTGCTTCGCACGGGTCACGTACTATATATATCCCGTACATTTTTCTTTATTCATGTATATAATTGTAAGCCTGGATAAATAGCCTTAAAATTGTGCACCCCGTGTATCGCACGGGCTCTATACTAATAAATAATAAAAGATAAAAGAGAGAATAGCTATCTCCCTCGTGCGAGTGCGGCTTCCTTCCGCGTTTGTAGCCTCTTTCACAGTCCGTGGTGAGTATTCTTGCTTTCTCTTATGCTGCCTTTTTTTTTTCTGTGAGTGTATATGTTCCGTTCGTAATGCTCCCAAATAATTCCTTAGCTTCCAATATATGTCGTTGCGTGGATCTCTTCTGTTGGGACAATAATTCCCAAAGACTCCTAGCATGTCACAACTCTCCAAATTACATTACTCCTTGGTTGCAAATTAATTCCAATTTCCGTGAGTGCCTTGCCAATTTTCAACCCCCAGCCTCCTTAATAATTTGAGTGAGGACTCAAATTAATTAAGTCCCCAATTAAATGAGACTGCTCTAGCCAATTCGTGATTTGGGCCATGGTCCAGTTTGCACCATAATTAGAGTGCTAATGGCTCGTGTGAACTCCCGCCCACGGCTCGTATTCACAAAGTACTTCAAGATACTGAAAATAACACATAAAATATTAAAGCAAATAAATCCATCTAAATAATAAATAGGTCGAGAAAATATAAACGTGCTAATGGTCAGTTTGTTGATATATTCTTGACATTTTTTTTTTCAAAAACGATATATATATATTATATAACTAAATATCGCACAAAGTTTGAAGTGAAAGTAGCCAAAAACTGAAAGTACATTCAAAGGCTGAACAGACTGGGAGGACAGATTCGAAGATAGCCTAAAATTTGACCTAACAACGCTAGAATAACCAACCCACAACTACACAAGCACAAACGAAAAAACTATGAAAACAATCCCAACAGGATAATGTCTGAGTGTATGATCCCAACAGGATAATAAGCTCACACTCTGGCGCACCAAACATAATTTTACTTTCTATTGCTTGTTTATTTGTTACTCCCTCATTTTTTTAATAAGTGTCGTTTTGAGAAGTTCCACAACAATTTTTTGCCAATAATAACACTCATTAATGCGGGTACATATGGATGTTTTGAGAAAAATGCATAGTGAATATGAAAAGATGTAGTGTATTTACTAGCTAGATGAGAGTAATAACGGAAAAATATTTACAAAAGATCCAAAACGTCATTTATTTGGTTAATTGTTGATAAAACCAAAATGATATTTAAAAAAAAGGAGGTCATTTTGAGAAGTTGCACATTAGTTAAGATTTTTTTTTTTTTGTCAATAATAACCCTCATTAATGAGGATAGAGATAGATGTTTGAGAAAAGATGAAGAGTGAATATGAAAAGACGTAATATATTTATTAGCTAGATAAGGATAATAATGGAAAAATTGGAGTACAAAATATCCAAAACTTCATTTATTTAGTTAAATGTTGATAAATTCAAAATGACATTTATAAAAAAAATGAGGTAGTAGTATATGTTTTGAGAGTTGGAAGAAAGTAAGATAGAGAAAGAGAATTGGAGTTGACTTGGTGCAATAACTAATCCAACTTCATAAATGTCCTTAAATAGAGTGGTTATAACTTACAAAATCAAGGCAAAAAGCAGATTTTGAGGTTTTGGGGAATCAAAGGTGGGTTAATCAATAGAAATTCTATGGAGTTATCGATGATTTTCATATGGATTCATTTATCACTTAATGTATTGACACTTGTCCGAAGTATATTTATTGAAGAACACGTGTCATACAATATTTGTGAATAAGTGTGGATGACTCTATAAGCCGAGTCATCCAATGACTCCATAGCAAAACTGAGTTAATCAAATGGATACTTTGGTTAACAAACAACCACCGAGATATCATATATATCAACTTCATCAAATGTTCAAGTCTGTACAATTATAAAATCCAAAAATTAGGGAAAAATCCAGCCATACGAAGGCAACTGGCTCGCATATATGTTTTTCGAAAATAAAAAGTTATAAATTTATGTACTTATGGAATGTCACAAATCATTTGGTTATGAGAAAAATACAGGATGCTCAAACAATTACCTGTGTTACATGTTTAATCTTATTTAATCAATTTGTATGAAAAATAATCCTAGCAACTTTTTCGTAGGTGTTTTTCTTGAAAAATGTATACAGTATGAACTGAAGCTTGGTCATAAACCATTTTCATTTTGACTGAATGATCAGATTGAGAATCAACTACAAATTACCAAAATGTATGCACTTTTCTATTATGTTTAATTTTTTTTTTTTTCATAAAAAAGTTCAAAAGCTCACCAAATCCTTAAATTGTAGCAAAAACTTTTGGGTCCCGCCCCAATAATAGAACACCTAATTCTTTATCCTGTCTGGTGACCCTTCAACAAAAAGTCATTAACTGCAGAAGTTTCCCGTCTTTGGTACTTTGCAGTTTGCAATAAAACCAAGCACTAGGCGATACGCACAAGGCACACTACAAATTTCAACATATACATATTCTAACATAGTGATGGAAATATAATAACACAAACAAAAATAAATTTCACTTTATATTATTCTAGTTATTCAAAAAAAAAAAGTTATAACAATTAAGGGCGTGACTGAATATGAGTTATAACTGATTGAGTTATTTCATATTCAATCATCTACTTTTTATAAAACATAATCAAATAATTTAATCGATTATTCTCTAACATTACATCAACTTCAATTCACTATTCATTTACTCACATAATTTTAACTACATAGCACTTTCAGTAATCTCTCTTCTACTTTTACATCTGATCAACTTTAAATATTACATATTAAATATTATTTAATTTCAAACTCAAAATCATCCACGCAATCTACTTTATTTAAATAACCTACTTCAAAAAATAAAAAATAAAAAATCAATCAAAATTGGTTGGATTAATTCATATCCAATTGCGCCTTAAATGTTTCAACAAAACTTATATGGATATTTCGATGACAAAATTTTCATTGAAAATTTAATATTATTTTTAAACTGGATTGAAAGTGTATGGTTTTCGCTCGTAATATTTAGTAAGTAAACTTGTTTTTTAAAAAAATCAAATAACTAAAATATCAAGTACTGGATTATGATAGCATGAACTTTATTTAAACGAGAACATGGGATGGCTAGATTAAACTAAGTAAATAAATTAATAAGAACAAATCAAGAAGAAAGAATTAACTAATATCACGTAAGAGAAATTAATGGGAAAGAAAGATCCTATGACTATGATTTCAAATAATACTCCCTCCTATTTTTAATAAATGTCGTTTTGAGAAGTTGCACTATTATTAAGAATATTTTGTTTATCAATAATAACCCTCATTAATAAGGATAGAGATTGATGTTTTGAGAAAAGATGAAGAGTGAATATGAAAAGACGTAGTGTATTTATTAGTTAAATGAGAGTAATAATGAAAAAATATGTACAAAATAGCCAAAACGATATTTATTTAACAAATGATCAATTAAGCTAGAATGACAAATAATAAAAATAGGAGGGAGTAGTTAGTTTCCTAAAAAAATATCACAACTAATTATTCATTTTCCCATAAGATGACCTCAAATTTAGTTTATCTCTCCTCTCGAGGTCAATAAAATTTTAGATTAAATCACATATATTTAACTCTCCACTCAAGACATGTAATTCAACTCCAAATAGCATAAATAGATATAATATCTTCAGAATCACCCACCAATCTCTCAGTTCAAACAAGTAAATTGTGTCAAACATTCAAGACCTAATACTGAACACAACTCTCCAATTATTAACAATATTATCAAACATGTAAAAGCATTGACCACATGTTAATAAACTTGAAATAAAAACATAATATTTGAATAGGGTTCAAAAGAAAAATAAGTAATTATAATAAAACATCTAAAATTCCAACATATTAATCTACTCTCAAGTCATATAATCGAATAATCTAGTCACTCACGATATACATAGATGTCTTAGGTATCAACGTGATAAATAAAACTTCAAGAGAAGAAGAAAAAAAAAACTAGGGCTTCCCAATTGCTTCTCTTCCGTATTCTAGGGCTTCTTCTCGTGTATCTCATGTTCTCTCCTCAAAAAATAGGTTCAATATGTCTTTTATACCATCTCCGAAACCTTTTCTTATCGGAAATAGGTAAGATAAATAAACTACTATGTGCACGCAACATGATTAGACCTTCCCATGTCAAAACACAAGACATTAATTTTATCCAAACAACGTGACACGACCTATGTCAGGAGTCATGTCGCAATTCTGCCTTCACTTTCTTGCTCGATTCACTTGTTTCTTCCATTCTTTTCATTCGTGTATCAATATTTGATTATCTTGGGGGTCTCAGATAAACATCGTGCACCTTCAATAGCTAAAAGTTCCACAAAAAATTTAAAAATATCTTAAAAAACAAGCCTGTGTAGTACATTTAATATAAAAAAAAGTACTAAAGCATAATAATTTAATTTACACACCAATAATGTAACGATTCATCTCTCAAAACTATATAAATATGATATCTAAAAAATAAGTACCTTTTCATAAAAAAATAGACCTAAAGCATAATACGATAATTTATACACCAATATTGCAATGATTCAACTCTACAAACTATATAAATATGGTGTAAAAATCACATATGAACGTCAATATTAAAATATTTTATTAATTTTTTATTTATTTTGTTGGAATTTTGGTTGATATTTGATAATTCCATCCAAAGTTTTTCTAATGATTCAACATTGTAAAAATTTTCATTGGTTAATCTTCCGCCGCTATTTTCAACTGTTGGAAAAAGTGCAATTAGAACCGTTGAAATTCAACAAATACTTTAATGGAATATTTTTATTGGAATTATTATTTAAAAATTTCAATAAATTAGAGCATTGGAAGTTATTGAAATTACTGCTAATTTATGACCATTAGAATTTTATGCTAATATTTGATCATTTTATTGTAAGGTATAATATATCAAAGCATTGAACTTATATAATAGTATCTGATAAAATTTACATAATTCATGAAATAAACAAAACTAGTACGACATCCGTGACTACATGGGTGCATAAAAAATAATTTGAACAAAAAAATAAAAGAGTTTAGTATTGTAGCAAATACAAAATAAATAAATTAAAGAAATTCCGTTAAAATATAGTGCTAGAATCCGTTACAAATTCAATTGAAGATTTTGGAGTGTGAATAAATTTGTTACTATATATTCGCCAAAAATTTGAAAATATTTTTAACTCAATTATCAAATAAAATAATATAAAAAAATTAATGTTGATATGATCTTAGTTAACTCAATTATCAAATAAAAGAATATAAATAAATTAATTATCAAATAAAATATTGTTAAGTCAATTATCAAATAAAAAAAACATTGTTAACTCGACATTGATCGACTGTTAAATAAAAGACCCATTGTTAACTCAATTATTAAATTCAATTGAACTTTAAATTGAAAAATGAAATAAGGAAGAAAAGATTTGTGTGGTATTTAAATTCCAAATAAATTTGCTAATGAATGAGAGATTGATAGGAGACAATGATGTGTGGTGGAAATATTATTTATGGCACTTTCCAACCCAATTTTGTTTCCAAATTTTTAATCCGAATCTGAATACAAAACTTGATAATATAACATGTAGAATTACAAAACGTGCGTCCGACACTTTAGACTCAACACGTTTTGAATTAATATATATAGAGGATATCAAATTATACATATAGTATCACATCTCTTTGAACCAACCAAATAAGCCAGAAAACGTAAACGTATACAACATTTAAAAATTTCAAACAAGATCTTAAAAGCTAGTTTGAAATCAAGAAAAATAAGATTATAAGTTAGTCAGTCAGCCATGTCATGCCTTGAAGTCAAACCAAATGTAATCCGTCAGATTAATTAATCGTCATAGCGTTTAAAACTTTATCTTCAAAATATTTTTTCCTTGAGAAAAATAAGAGTTATAGATCGAGTTGATATGCAAGTAGTTCGTGTGATATTATTAATTATTTGGATCTCGATCCTATATCTATTTTTGTATATTTAGATGTGTCACTAAATATGACTAGTATTCGACTCTGTGCATGCACAGATGTAAATAAAGTTAAATATTATAAGTTATATTGGTGTATATAATATAAAAATTATAAGTTATATAATTATATTATATTTCAAACATATAGTATTATAAGTTATATTTATGTATATAATATTAAAATTATAAATTATATAATAGTATTATATTTTAGGACGAGGTTGTTTATATACTGCGAGTGTTCACACTAGGGGCGGTACCGTAATTAACCAACTCTTTAAGTGTGAACGCAACAAACCAAGTAATCGAGGTTGTTTATATACTGTGAGTGTTCACACTAGGGGCGGTACCGTAATTAACCAACTCTTTAAGTGTGAACGCAACAAACCAAGTAATTACGGTACCGCCCCTAGTGTGAACACT
>BKCP01004583.1:591115-605269 GCA_008636005.1 Striga asiatica | reverse complement strand
CATTAAATATGAGCATGTTAGGGCTAGCTTGTAAAATAATTAATATATTATCTTACTAAAACATTTATACTAATAAAAATTTAATTTTAGCATATAAATTTATCCCTTAATATAAGAGAAAGTAACAGTTTTACTTATTGTTGTTCACCATATAATATTTAATTATTATTTTATTATATAATAAAAAAAATATTGTTAAATAGTATAGTAGAATTGTTATAAAATTATATATTTTTTTTTACAATATGGATTTAATATTTTTTTATGATTTGATAATATAAACAAATCTATACTTAACTTTGACAAATTAAATAAATAAATACTTTAGTAAGTATTTAATGTATATACTAAATAGGAATATATTGGGTATAATCAAATACCAAATATAATCAAATTATACTTACCTTTATAAAATAAAATAAATAAATAAATCAATTAAATAAATAAAATATTATAATACCAAAATAGTAATGACATTTAATGCAGTTGACTTTTCTGGATAGTAAATGTAGTAAATATAATTTTTTTTCTATAAGTATAGATTGTATAATACGAAAATAGTAATGCAATAAATGTTGTTGACTTTTCTTTATACTAAATCTGGTAAATGGTATATCTTTTAATATAAGTATAGATAACTATATTATTCATTACTATGTATTATACTAAAATCTCATTGCCGATAATATTTGATGCAGCAAAGACTTTGGGACGCACATGAAGAACTTGATTTATTGCCCTTATTATTTGATGCAGCAATTTGAACGGGTGATGGTCATTTTTTTATTTATAACCATTAAGATTTCAAAATACAACAATTTTGGAAATTGGGCCCTATTGAACATTAGTTGTGTACAAAAAATGACAACTATTATGTATTATGTCAAATTTTATGTTAACCATTATAATTATATAGCATTATAACCCTCAGGAGAATAATGCTATTTTATAAATTTAGTCTTTAACTCTGTCGTTTTTCACTAGATGTTTTTCTTAGTAAGAAGCATGATACAAAATGAAAATTTATACCACAAAAAATTTTCTTATAAAATATTGATCATTCAACTCGCCCGGCAAATGGTGAACATGCAATAATAATGTTCTTTAACATAAACTTAATTGCAGTCATATAAATATTTTATAGTGTCCTGAATTTCTATTCGTTCGTGCACATGGCGACATGACACCATCAAATTAGACACTATCCCCCAAAATCATAAGCTGATCTTGCAATGTAAGCATGTTGTTGATTTCTAAACAACTTTTGTACCTTGCTATATAAATAAATAAATTAGATGACTTGCATTTAATTTAATCAAAATTCTAGCTTGATGAATGATGAGTATCAATATTTTATTCGTACTTACGGTCCTATTTGTAGGTGGAAAGAATATATAGCCATTGTTTGATGATTTAATTTATTATAAATAATAATTTAAAGAAAAAAAAACAAAAGCGATTTGAACTTAAATAATGAATCAACTTGCTAGTTGTTAGTAGAGATGCTGAGCGAAATAAAATGTTCGCAATAAAGTTCGGTTTGCATTGTAAAAGCTCGAGTTCAATCAAACAAACGTATATTAGAACCAGGGAAAGAGGGTGTGGTCCCACCAGGTGAAGTACACCATAAAAATGTGAGCTTATGTGTACCTTAGTGAGGTTCTATCCCAAAACCAATTAGTGATAGGGGGAGTAATCCACTAGGCTTATAGACTAGGCTCATTTACCCTGTAGAATCAATGTGGGACAACTCATAAGTGAAATCCAATAATGTGCAGAGCATGAATAACTAATCAGGTTCTTCTAGTAAACGAGTCGAGGTAGTTGTTTGAAAAAGACTACTTCTTTTGATGGATTTTATATGAAGTAGTCAATTCAAAATTACTTGTTCACCATCGGACATTTTTATGTTCGCTGACTACTCATTTAAGATTAAAAGTTTAACAAACAACTTGCTCCAAACGAGTTGGCTCATTTATTAAATGAACACAAGTTTGAACATGAACTTTTGATTTCGGCTCGACTCATTGGACTATATTACACATTCCATATAAACAATTATAAGAAGCTTAGAAAGTGGTAATTGACCAAGAAAATAGAATAATTATAAATTTAATACCAATGTATAAATATAAAAATGACTAAAGATTAGTAGCCTCAAATCAAACAACTAATCTAGTGATTGATGGCAAGACGAAGCTAGTCAACAATGAGGTCGGTCAATGGAAAATGAGATTTTCTCATAACAAACAAATACTCACTAACCAAAATAAGTAGAGATTAATTTATAGTAGGTTTAGGATATGCCCTATTGCAAGAATATAGCATTATTAAAATGATCTATTATAAGTAATGATATATCCCTAAAAAAAAATCCCCCGACATGGTGAAAATAAAAATATTCATGGCAACGAATCAAAGTCAATTATTCCTGAATGATATAAGTCAAAGAAAGTGGGGTTCAGTGGGGATATTTCCGAGGGGTTTCTTCATTCAAAACTCTCATTTCAAGGTATGTCTTTAGCAGAATATCACATGTGGGATTCTTTCACACAAGTTAATAGACAAGGAAGTCCAAAAAACAGGTGGCATTCTAACTCAACAATTAGGACTTGACCGCTTTGCTAGCAAAGCTCGAGTCGAAATCATTTCAAATAAAAATTTATTCGTTCATCGTTTAATTTTGTTTTTTTTTTTTCTTCAAATTGGATCGAAAAAATAATTAGCAAGTTAGTTTTGTAAATTTTATAAATAACTGTACTGGGATTAAAGGCGCAACAAAAATTTAATTTTTCAGATCGGATCCTCTCTTAACGCTCTGAATGAAAAAACTGAAATTGAGAGCAAACTATAAGTTTAAACTAGTGTTTACCCTGTGCGATGCACGAGAATAATATTAAATTAACAATATTGACATCGAGTTTGAGTCACTCAATGGCGGAAGTGGAAACTACTATTGATCCTATTTAAAAAGCGGAAGAAAAAAAATAATTATAAATTAAAGAGAAGGATAAATAATACTTAATAATTATAAATTAAAGATTCGGGGTTAAATAATGTAAAATTATTTTGTATAAGGGAATATAAAAAATTTGATTACACACCATTTCAAAATTATTATTATACTTTTTTGTATGGTTAGCTTATAATATTTGTAAAAATATTAGTAATTAGACCGATGAAAATTAGCTTAGTAATTATGAATTGGTTTCAATTTTTTTTTTTTTTTAAAGATAATGGATTTCTAGTAGTAATTATGAATTGGTTTCTATTTTATTTTATTTTCTCAAATATGTATAGATGAGGGATGAGATTTTTTAAACACGTGAGACGTATGCAATGAAATTTTGTAACAGAAGAGATAAATAATGGGATTTTGTAAGTCTGTGTAGATTTATACTAAAAATAGGAAAAAGAAAAACAAATATTTATTGTCAAACAACGGTTTTGATAAACTAAAAAACAAGAAAAAGAGAAACAAATCTTTACACAATTAATGAACCGATTGTTTTGCCTATTCAGATTTGTCCAACAATTACTATATGTAGAATATATTTAATGATTTTGGCGAGAAAATGTTTCTAAATTTGTAAAAAAGTTATTCTTTTTATATAATGATAGATGTACTGTTTTTGTCCTTTTAATTTTATGTCCATTTTTGTTCTAAAATATTGTGAATGTTTTTATTATATTTCATAATAAATATACTAATAACAATCAAACGTCACGTAAGTTTAACATTTTCTAAAGTTTACTTTCACGATAAATATTCTTTTTATTTTTTTATTTCATTTTATTCTATCATACAACTAAGATGATATGAAAAATAATAATTTTATGAAATCATATATATTTTATTAAGAGTTCATATTTTCATCACTATTTTTAATAAATATAACTTCTATTAAAACTGTGCGTTATTTCTATTTTTTTTCTTTATTTTTGGGGACAATTTAAAAATTAACAACAACAAAAAAGACACATAAAAGTCGAAAATTTAAAAAGCATATCAATATTTCATTATAACTAGATATTATTCAAAATTTTAGATATTAATTCAAAATATGTTAATAACTTTACTTTCTCATTCTACGTAATAATTATAAATCTTTGTAAAAAAATTTATGCGAGCTGTTAGAGTAACCGTGAATCTCTGAGCCAAACCAAATCGGAATATAAAAATCTCGAATTTGAATCATCTCAATTTTTTGTACGTTTAAAAGATTAAGTTTAGATAATCATGAATTTTTTATTCAGTTCTGGAGAATTTTAAACTTTTAAAACGAGCAGACTCATTCTCACTCCTATCAACAATACAAGTTAATACATAATGAGATTCATATAGTTTGTAAAAAGTATAAATTTCTTCTAAGAGACTATCTAATTGTTATTAGGAGGGTCAATCCATATAATCTATGGACAAAAATGTATATATAATTAATNTAAAAATTAGTATTTGTGTACGATGCAAACAATTTTTTTTTTTTTTTTTGAAACGATAGAGATATTATATAAAACGCACAACTGTGCAAAGAGCAGCCACCAGCTGATTACAAACAACCAACAGCTGAATACAAGCAGCCAATACCTAAAAAAGTGGGAGAACAGGTCAAAAGACCGCCTAGAACCGACTCCAACGGAGTAATACTCAAGAACACTACAAAACATAAAAAAAACAACACAAAGTCCCCAACGGGGTAATACTCGAGTGTCGGGACCCAACAGAGTAATAAAGTTGACACTTGGGCATATAATTAAGCTATCTAATACCATATTTCTATCTACTTTGTTATTAGTATATGATTTTTATTTAATTAAAATCTTTATATTTATGAAAAAAGTGTGTCGATCTAATAGATTAACAACCACGCACTTAAGAAGATATTCGTGTTATATTTTCTTATAGAATAGCTTGCGATAACTAATATGACATCTCCCCTATATATAATTTCAGAATAGGTTCTATATATAATTTCAGAATATGTTGAGCCTACATGGCAAACTCTCACGTTTCAGAATCCTATATGGCAAAAACCATGCTTTGGAGTTAAGCTTAGATATAAATTAATATTTTTTATCACACTAAATCAATGATTGATTTTTTCCTTCTTTACTTCTACAATTAGTTACCATAAATTATTTTATATTTCTTTTTCATATATACCATACATTACATTTCATTTTTTTTATTTAATTCATTCATTATTTATTATAAATGTTTCTTCTTCTTATTTTAAGATTTTATAACTTTTTTGTTTGTATTTTATTTTTGTATATGATATATCAAATTAACTATCTTTTAATAATTTTCGATTTGACATCCATATTATATATATAGAAAATACAAAATAGTACTATATATATTCTTATAAATAAAATTTAAGTTTATTTATCAAACTAAATTAAAATATATCAAATAAAACTATAAATTATATTATAAAGTAATAGAAATTAGTATGTATTTTTTAAAAATAATATTTATTTCAAATCTAATTGGTATGTTATCAATCTAATAAAAATAAATAATTATTTATCTAAATTCTAAAATTATATATAAAGTTAGAAAACTGTGAACCACAACGGATGCTACACTTGATGTATTAGACATCTAATTAAGTAAAAAATTAATCTATTTTGTTTAATATTAAACAAGCATATTTCTGCCCTTATGCATATACATATCACCATATTATTTCTATTTATTTAATATATATATATATATATATATATTTTACTTAATAATTGTAAATAATATCGATAATTTTCAATATGAGTTGACATGTTCATTTAATATACGGGTGTTTAAACAATATTCTTTCATTGTTTTAAAATAAAAGAAAAATCATATGTTAAATAAACACATATAAATCATTTGTTAAATTATTATACATATAAATCATATGTTAAATCATATAATTCATTTAATATACGGGTGAAATAAACACATATAAATCATATGTAAAATTATTATATACTATAAAATAAAAGAAAAATATATTAATATTCAAAACTAATTGTATACTAATCAATATTCTTTCATTGTTTTAATACATGCAATTTATAATTACAGACCCGTGCATCGCATGAATGGCGAACTACTACTAGTAGGATAATTCAATAATTAATAATTAATAATTAATCCAAAATTATCTAAATTATATAAACTATTTATATCTTATAAATATAAATAAAAATAACTAAAATACATAACTTACATGTAAAATTTACAACTCAAAATTTTAATAACGTTGTATCTGATCATACATATTTAATATAAATATTTCAACTCGATTTAAATATTTAGCCATAAATATTTGGCCTTGGATCTTGGCCATTGGTCCTTGTTAGTTGAACTATGGCTAGACTTGGGCGACCTTCGATGGGTTTGGGCTTGGGCCTTGGGCCCAACAACTATAATTTTTTATTGCAAATGTGAAAAATTGTGGCCCAAAAAATAAAATTTGATCTCAATTGGATTTGGACTCAGGCTTTTTACTCAACTTGTGTGGGAGCAACAATGTATCTTGACATGTTGGCTCCACTTAATCGTTTCGAAAGTTACTAGTGTTATAATACCTAAAAATGATAGCCTTAACACCTGGCCATTTTCTCCCCATTACACAATACATAACATCATTTGCATACTCTTCTGAAAAGCCTTATTCATCATATCACAAGTGTGCTCAATTCTCGACTATTTTCTAGTTCGTTGCCACTCTAAAGTTTTGTGTGATACAGCTTCCGAGACGTTCTGCTTTGTATCTCAGGAGACAAGATGCACAGATTCATCTGTAGACATTGAAAATTTTTAATATTTTATTAATTAATGTCTTTATTTATTTTTGGACATAATTCCATAATAAATAAGATATATAATTAATAATGTTATTATTTCTTGTCCATCAAGTCAAATCTTAGGATAAGAAAAGAGATTATATCGAATCAAGAAGGACCAATCAAATGGAAGTCTTCTTTTCCAAGACTCTCTCTTTTACACCTATAAATAGAGCTCTCTCTAATGCCACAAATCACACCTCAAAAAATCCAATACTTCATAAATCAAAGTCTCAATTCAAAGAGCTCTCAATAATTCTCTTGAAGATCCAAAGGTATTTTTGAAGATCGACGACATTCAAGTTAAAGATCCATGAAGAGAAGAATCAGAAGATACATATAAAGATTGTACTCGCATATCGTTTGATCAAATATATATTCAAGTTGTACAAAAGTTTTATGTTTTTCATAAAATTTGTTGTTACAAATTTGGCACGCCCAGTGGGACCTTCTCTACCTCTCATCTCTTCTCTTCAATCAAGTTCAAGATCTTTGAAGATGCATGAAGACCTCTTTGAAGAAAATGTACACGGGGATAACGAAGGATGATGTCTCCCCAAGCCATGAAGTCGCCAAAAATCGTCGTGTTCATCAAACTTATGAGGAAACAAAAGTGGTCTTCTTCCATATTCTTCTCAAATTCCATGGGGGCAATTTACATGAAAAGCTCCATCAAATCTACAAATTCAAATGCTCATTGATATGAGCCTAAACTATCTACATATTCAAATGTTCCTTGATATGAGCCTAAACTATCTACATATTCAAATGCTCCATGATATGAGCCTACTATCTACAATGCTCCTTAATATGAGCCTAAAATATCTATAATGCTCCTTGATACGAGCTTAAACTATCTACAATGCTCATTGATATGAGCTTAAACTATCTACAAAATCAAGACTCCTTGGCACGAGAATAAAAGGTCTACAAGTTAAATATCGAAGGCTCCTTGACACGAGCATAAAATGTCTACATATCAAGATCTCATTGACACGAGAATAAAATGTCTACATATCAAACTTGAAGGCTCCTTGACATGAGCATAAAATGTCTACATATCCAAATTTCCTTGACACGAGAATAAAAGGTCTACATGTCAAACTTGAAGGCTCCTTGACACAAGAAAATGTCTACATATCAAGATCTCCTTGACACGAGCATAAAATGTCTACAAATTTGAAGACTCCTTGATATGAGTATAAATTATCTGTCAAATCAAATCAAGACTCCTTGATATGAGTTTAAACTATCTACAAACTCAAGTCGAAGAACTCCTAGATAAGAGTTTAAACTATCTGCATGTCCAAACCAAATTTCAAATTTTGAGACTCATTCACTACTAAGACATTTTGTCCGCGAACAAGTCTCAAGGGGGCATTTGTAGACATCAAAATTTTAATATTTTATTAATTAATGTCTTTATTTATTTTTAGACATAATTCTATAATAAATAAGATATATAATTAATAATGTTATTATTTCTTGTCCACCAAGTCAAATCTTAGGATAAGAAAGAATCTTAGGATAAGAAAAAAGATTATATCAAATCAAGAAGGACCAATCAAATTGAAGTCTTCTTCTCCAAGACTCTCTCTCCTACACCTATAAATAGAACTCTCTCTAATGCCACAAATCACACTTCAAAAAATCCAATACCTCATAAATCAAAGTCTCAATTCAAAGAGCTCTCAATAATTCTCTTGAAGATCCAAAGGTGTTTTTGAAGATCGACGACATTCAAGTTAAAGATCCATGAAGAGCAGAATCAGAAGATACATATAGAGATTGTACTCGCATATCGTTTGATCAAATATATATTCAAGTTGTACAAAAATTTTATGTTTTCCATAAAATTTGTTGTTACACCATCAACATTACACAGGGCGTATTTATATTGCAGAAAAAGATCTTCTCACCTCGACTATAAGTTTCATTGTAATTTCCAATCTTTAGACTATACTGTAAGGACTAAAAATATCAATTTCAGTTTGTAATTTTTCAATACACATTTTGTAACATATCCTGTTAGGCCGGCCCTATTTATTTAATAATAACAATATCCACATGAAATTATATGGTCAAATAAATATCTAAACTCACTGGCCACTGCCCTAATCTACTACACTTATGCTTTTTATTGAATTCCCATCTAAGCATTATAATTGAAATGTAAAGAAATATCAGAAATGCATGTCAGTTATTTTTTTTTCTCTTTTCTTCTTTATTATCTTCCTCCTCACTCGGATTTCATTGAGAAGAGATATTTATCAAATTAGCAGAATTATTCATTAACTTAAATAAAAAAAAAAAAAGGAGAAAGATTCTTTCCAAACACTCCACACAAAATTCCAACTAACACCGCATTTTTTCCCGGGTTTTCATTCTTTGTAAATAACGGAAAAACAGAAAGTAGCGTGATTGGCCGAGCAGAGCCGGAGCCGAGCTGTATTAGCCATGAAAATCCAATTGGGTATAGCTGTAAAAGGACTACGCCACCAGGGGTAAAAACGGCAAATTGCAAAGGATAAGAGATAACGATGAGGGAAAGCGATTGGCGGTCAGGATTGCTTGTCAGCATGTCACGTGTGAGTGTGCTGTGCTAGCTAACTGATGGGATTTTAATAAAAATGAAAATACAACTTATTACCTTGGCCTTTGCTCTTATCGGAAATGTATGTACGAAAACTAACGGGTACCATTTTTTTGGGGTAAAATATACAGTACCCCTTGTATTATACGAAATCTGCGCGTTTCTCACCTGTATTTTAAAAATTACGTCAGACCCCCTTCTATTAATGTTTGTATGCGCGAAACACCCTAAAACGTCTAAATTTTAGGTGTTTCGCGCATACAAAACCTTAATAGAAGGGGGTCTGACGCAATTTTTAAAATACAGGTGGGAAACGCGCAGATTTTGTATAATACAGGGGGGGTTCGGTGCATTAAACCCATTCTTTTTGCAATGCAGCTAATTCAGTTTTCAAGCTCCACTATGTGTATATTTATAAAACCAAAATATTACACCATAACATTTACAAAATTGAAGTAAGAAAATTTCGAAATTTGAACATCATCATCGGCTATAACTAAAATCCTTAAAAAGATAGTGAGATTGGCGTGCTGGGTATGGAGCCAAATTCGTGGCGGCCATTTTCTTTTGTCGCGCGAAAACAAACAATTATATTTGTTCATCACTTGTCTCGTGAGCAAGTCAAAGCCACTTTTTAATTTCTGTCATTTTCACTCAATTTTGTAGATTAGTGCAATAATAAATAAAGTAAAGAGGTTCAGATTAGATTAATATCAATTTTTTTTTTTACTCTCTCAAGATTTGGAAATTGATTATGCGTGCATTCTTTGATAGTATGTCACACTTTTGGACCCATAACAATATCTTGCATTTTATTTAATACATTGTTTGTTCATTTTCTTTTTTTCGGTTAAGAAAACGATTTACGAACTTTCTTGCATTGTTTCTGTTTAATAAAAAACAATTTATGAACTTTATGCAGGTCGTTCCAAAATTAAATGGGTCACATGGAATATGAAGTTAATTACATACAAATGATACTTTGATGGAGATCATAATAATTAGGTATTATTTTGTTTAGAATTTTTTTTTTTCTTAAGAAAAAGAATGGTTGTATTTCATTTAGATTGTAGTTGATTTTATAAGATTTTACTGTTTCTTGATCTGTTAGGGTAAATGGGTAATTATTATGATTAAGGTTTAGATTTTTGTTGGGCAAGTTATCTCTAGTATAAATATGTCGTCTATTAGGTCAATATGATGTGAATATTTGAGATATGTTCTCTCCTTTTGAATATTTATGTTACTTGTTAGTCTGTAAGCTTGTGACGGCCTCATCCTTATACCAAGGCCATATTTGCGGCTACCGACAAGGCAATATAAGAAAAACACTTTTATAAAAATAAATATGTTGATATTAAAATTAATTTTATAAATTAAATATTATGCAACATGAATATATATATATATATTGATAAGTCGCACAATTGAAATTTTTTGTATAAAAATTGAAAATTATGTTGGGAAATCTTTATTTGGGGGCGTTGATCAATTTCAGTTCGGGGCGAAAAAGTCAATTGGTATAAAATAATTGTTAAATGAGTAGTATTTATTTATTTTTATGATTTTTACCTTCATTAAATCAAAAATATTAGCAGTAGTTTAAATAGAAATTATATTATTAACGTTAATTAAATCAAACTTAAATATTATTTAAATTGAAGGATAAAAAGAAATTATATTTTATTAATTAAATAAAGCAAACCAAAAGAGATGGTGCAATTTATCCAAAATAAACATGAGTATGTTTACAATAATACTAATTTGTCTTAAACTTTGAAAATTTGTATAGTGTGATAATTTTTATATATCTCTTCAAACGTTAGGAAATAATACGAATTAAAAAAAACTCAATATAGTATTTTTTTTAATCGTATCTTCTATTTTTCTAAGAAAGACTACTTTTATTAATTTAAGTTTGGGAAATAATATCTTCATAAAAATCTATATACATTTTATACAACTAATATCTTCATAAAAATATGTCAATTTTAAGCATAATAATATGAAATTTGGCATTAAATAAGTGAAAATTGACTTTCATCCCACTTATTTATAGCCTAATAAAGTTTTAAAAGATATCACAAATTATTTTGCATCTCATTTATCATGAATTAATTAGTAAAATTGTTCTTTACATTTGTTGTTAAGTTACCCAATCAAATAATTATTATATGTAAAAAAATCAATTATAATTGTAATTTACAACAAAAAAAATAAAAAACTAAAATTGTAATTTGCAACAAAAAATTCAAAGCTTGTGAAAGAACTGTATACTTTTTTTTTTTTCCAGAACGATAGNCATTTTATTTTATTTTTTCATTGAAACAACGAAGAACATTAACATCTCAGTCTCTATATTTATAAAATCTCAATTCAAAAGGTAATAAAAAATGTCAATCAGTTTAGTTTGAATGAAGTGCTTAACAGTTCTGAGAAAGAAGACGAAAGAAAGATGCTTTATTCTACGCGTAGATTGGTTGGACCCGCTTTGATCCAGTCACTAAGAAAAAAATCAATACCAATCAAAGCCTAATAAGCCAACGAAGGATAGAAACTCCGGACAACAACTTTTTGCTCCAAAAATTTTAGAATATCGGTCTTTATATTTATGCCTTAAAAAAAAAAAAGTATTGATTGCTATTCGTTAAATATCATTTTCCACTAATCATCGCAATTTTTTTTATTTGGAACGTGTGATAATAAACTTGGTAATGTTTATCACTTCTTTGTTTACCAATCTATTGTTTTTTCTATACTCAGTTTCAAAAGGTAAAATAGTTTAGAAATATTTTAGGTGACTTTATATCTTCAATAATGATATCTAAAATTTTAGATACTTTACATACGTTATATAATATTTTAGGTGTTTTTAATATTTTAAACATACATTTCTTATATCATTTTATATAAGATAATTTTATATTGTTTACAACTAATATACGATAAATTATGTCACATATTAACTCCACATCTTAATTACAATTATTAGTTAATATTGTTTACCCTCATATTTAATTTATAATTGTTAGTTAATATTGGTTACTGCCATCGTTAATTTATAATTATTATTTAATATTATTTACTCGTGCATCGCACTGGCTACACACTAGTTACTTTTTAATGTTGTTTTAATTTGTATTGATGATAATTCAATAATTTATAAACTAAATAAAAATTTACTTTACTCTTCTAGGAAAAAAAAGACTTGCACTATATTTGTCAATACATCTATGTTAGTTTTTTGTAATTATTATTTTAATTTGCAATGGCTTTTAGATATATTTTTGTTAATTAACTTAAAATTCATATCCATATAGATATAATGGGAGAATCATTACACCTATTTTAATAAATTTAATATTTTAAATATGTTATATGTTAATAATAATAATAATAATAATAATAATAATAATAATAATAATAATAATAATAATAATAATAATTTGTCAACTAAAAAGGATATATATTACTGGGTTTTATTCTCCCTGGTAAAAATTTTCAACGTAACTTTGTAACTTAGCACTTATCTTCCACTTGCAACATTTCCTACATCGTTGAAGTTTCTGAAAGTTCATTTAAACATAATGTTTTTTGCATATAATATCATCTTTTTTAAAGTAAGTGTAATAATATTTTTCTAATTATTATATCATATAGTAATTACTAATAGTATTAACTAATACAAATTTACACTAAATGATTTATGAAAGTTACACACTTATAAAAAAATTCAATATCAATTTCTTTATTCAAAGTATTTATTTTAAAATTAATACTATCATTTGTTTTTATCTCATCAAGTGATTTGTTTAAATAATTAAATAATTTTAACGACATAACAAACGTTTGAAAATCACATAAATAATTTTTATAGTAACAATAATTTTAATATTTTTTTAATTAATTAGTTAATCGGTCATGATACCATAAATTTATAAAATTTATATTATTAATTTAATTGTGTGCAATCTATGCAGTGATTTCAAATTTCAGTATGTTAGGATTTTTGAATTGACATTATTCGAATAATCTTGTTTATTTGAGTTATATTCCTTGTAAGTCACTTGTAAAGGAAGCAAAACAAAATAAAGGACATATTAACTATTTATTAAGTTCTTTTGTACGCCTGTTTATTGAATATTAAGTTAGATATATTTTTGATTTATTAGAAGAGAGTTCCAGTCGAGTAAATCTATACTACACTACATGTGCACAATTATTTTTTATTAAAAGAGTTATGAGGGAAGTGAGAGACTTCTTGAAGACAATTTTATTTAATAGCTTTAGCTTTACATTAATTTTGTGTTGCTACATAATATCGCAATTGTACGCTCTTTTGTATAATTCAGAGTAGTAGTTGAGAAAAAAATCAACTTAATATCTTGAAAAAACTAATGATTACATGAAGATAAAGAACATTAAGTTAACAAAAAAATCAGTTTGAAAAATTATATATATATAGGGTAGGGTTGTAATAAGAACCGGTGTTTATGTGAGAACCTTGACGTTTTAATCTTATTGTGTATAACGTTTTAATCTTTTATTATTCGTATAGTATTTTTGTTTTTAAAAATAATTATAAATTAAAAATAGCAACAAAGAAAGTTAGAAATAACATTACATACTAATAAAAATGGTGTTTACACGATTTTCATAAAGGTATATATATTAACTATTCAGATATATAATAGAACCTTAATTTTTTACTACACTCATTAATTTTT
>BKCP01004583.1:559972-570303 GCA_008636005.1 Striga asiatica | reverse complement strand
GTCTAAGGTTGTGAAATTGGTATTAACCCCATCGATTTAATTTAAGAAATGAGAATAAATTATCGTTTTCCTCCGCCACGTAAACTACAATCACACATGTCAGATTAAAAAATTGTCTACGACACCTCTTTATGCAGGCTGCAGATAAAAAATGACCAAAATTGAAAAAAATGTCAAATTATAGGACCAAGTTTAAAAATGGTCAATAGAAAAATTCAAAAATGTACTTTGACCAAATTATAGTAACAATTTTGAATTTTAACCTATCCTGTTTCATACAACTTTTTATGATTTTTGAATCTTTTTTTGTTATAAGTTTAAGAAGGATAGGTATTGGTTTGACAATAAAAAAAGGTGGAAATTCTATTAGAAGGCCAACTTTTTATAATTGTATCAATTTAAGGCTTGAATTTTATTCTTTCTCAATAAAAGGTTTATATTTTAGATTATTCTTACTTTAAGGCCTACTTTTTAGTTAACTTTCATTATAAGGCTCAATTAATTTTACTTTTTGACATAAATATGTGAACCAACTATTATGTGAACAAAAATGTTATTATTATTTTTTCTTGTAATTTATATTTTACATACTAATAAAAAAATAAAACTGCATAAATTATATATATGGAAAATTTTAATAATGATTATCTTATAAAATTTATAGATGAATTTAAAAATATGTAATGGAAATTTTATTTTTATTAATAAACTAAATATTACTATGGCATCAACTTTTGCGTCAAAATCTAATTTAAAATCCTAAAAAGCTAAAATAAAGGCAATATTATTCAAATATTATTTTTTATTTTATTACATATTTATATTATTAATAAAAATAATATTTTAATTGCATATTTTTTAAATTATAATTTTTAAAAAAATAATCATTATTAAACTTTTGCATAATTGTAATATATACAGTTTCATTTTTTTTATTAATGTAATTTTACTAAAGATATTTATTACTTTTTTTATTATATGTATGTAAAATATATATTACAAGAAAAAAATATTAATAATATTTTTGTTCACATAATAGTTGGTTCACATATTTATGTCAAAAAGTAAAGTTAATTGAGCCTTATAATGAAAAGTTAACTAAAAAGTAGGTCTTAAATTGATAATAATCTAAAATGTAAGCCTTTTAAGAAAAAATAAAAATCAAGCCTTAAATTGATACAAATACAAAAAATTAGGCCTTGGAATGGAATTTCTTTCCATTTTTGCATTTAGAAATAAAATAAAATAAAAGGTAATGGGCAATTTGGCCTTGCAAAAAGGGGTGTCCGTGTGTGGGTGTTTTTCCATTTTCCCCTAAATAGTAACGGACCGTAGCATTTCCCAACAATTTATTCATCACAAGCAGCATTAGCAGAAAAGCACACAACCATGGCTATGCTGAAGCGAACGGCGCTGATGAGATCGCTCGTCAATGGCTTCGGAGGATCGAGGTCTTACGCATCCGTCGCAGTGGGCTCCGACTTGTTATCGGCCGCGCCGGACGTTTCCCTCCAGAAAGCTCGCTCTTGGAACGAGGGGGTTGAGTCCAAGTTCTCGACCACTGCTTTGAAGGACATTCTCAAGGTCTCTCGATTTGTTTGTTTGATTAGTAGAGTATTGTTTGGGATTATCGGATTGAAATTCTTGGGCTACTTTACATTTTATTTCTTTGTTTTGTGGGCTATGCTTATCCGGTGTCGTTTTTTCTTGTTACTTTTCCAGGATAAGAAAGTTGTCATCTTTGGCCTCCCAGTAAGTCAGATTGAATTCTTTTCATTTTGATTTTGGTTTTTTTCTTATCCAGTTTCATTATGGAAAGAGTTAGTGATGTTTTTCAATGTTGATTTTTACTACGGACATTTCTTGTGTTTGAACCAATCCGTTTGTTATTTAGCTTATGATGAGGACATTGAGGTTTTTTGTTTCTTTTAGATTCCTTTATTATTGCGCAAATTCTTGTGTGAAGCGGCCTAAATTGTTAGGCGAGTTGATTTGTTGTATCTTTTCAACAAAAAATGTATACTTTTGCTGTGAAATGCCATACTTTTGCATATGTTGTTTTGTAGAGTATAGAATTTTAGTTTGAAAGTATGCATACCCCTTTAGACCTGTGCCTCAGTGTTAAAGTTGAAGTAAAAATGTTCCACGACCACAGTTTGTGCTGGTGCTGCAAATTCATTTACTTTTTAATTGACTGTACAACACATCGAGTATTGTCTTTAAGAACTGAAGAAAGGGAAAAGATTCACACTCTTTGGAGGAAAATACAAATTAATGATGTTAAATTGATATAATATTGGTTTCACTGTTTTCGTTTATCGTTTCAATTGAACATGTATAGTTAGCTTTATTTCTTTTTTCTTTTCCTTTCAAGAGGTAGCTTTTGAATCTCTTTCTCCACTAATTTTGTTTTGACTTGGTTTTGATGCCACAGGGAGCCTACACTGGTGTGTGCTCGGCACAGCACGTTCCCAGTTACAAAAACAATATCAATAAATTCAAGGAAAAGGGAATTGATTCAGTGATATGTGTGGCTGTTAATGACCCCTATGTAATGAATGGCTGGGCAGAAAAGCTTCAGGCTAAGGATGCTGCAAGTCACCCATTTTCTCTCTCCCTTTCTCATTACAAAACAAAGCATTTTCCTAACAGTGTGAAAATCATTGATTCTTTGTCCCCAAAAAGTGAATTAAATGTTACTTCTTTGTGAATTTTTTATTTCAGAATTTAAGTTTGCTGAGTCTCAAATGGTGGTTGAGACTTGAGACTGAAAATAGTGGTTGACCTTTTTATAAGACAAGGAGATCGTTCGTCACATGGAAATTAGTATGGAAAATGGAAATATTATTTGAGTGCCACTTAGCCTCTGTTTGGTAAAATAGCTGATATGCTAGCTGATAGATGATAAGCTAGTTTATACCTTATATGTAATTTTCGAGCTTATAGCTTATAGCTAGCTATAACGTATAGCTGAAAAACTAGCTTATATGTAAAAGTGTTTGGTAAAATTAGATAATAAGCTAGCTGAAATAAAAATTTCAACTAGCTTATTTGAAAAGATACCTAAACAAGCTTATAAGATAAGCTCGAGCTTTTTAAAAAAGCTCGTGCTACCAAACAGGTTTATTTAATTACATGAAGCTTATAAGTTAACCAAATAAGCTATAAGCTAGCTTATTTGGCTACCAAACACAACCTTAGACTGCAAATACAAGTACGTGTTTTCGGGTCTGTAAAATAAGGTCGGAACTGGGCCTACCCACAAGCCCATTATTAAAGGTCGGATCTGGGCCTACCCACAAGCCCATTATTAATTCTGTGACCTCTGTGTAAACTTTCAGTGTACGCTATTTAAGCGGCTCCTTATTCGATTATGTCATTAGGTTGGCTACTAAGTTATTGTTTCTTGGGTTTCAAAACTTTTTCATCCATTCTTATGTTTGTGTTCTCTCTTTAATAAAACTTCGGATTTCCTGGGAGAGTTACCATACAAGGAATCTGACTCAACCTTTTAATTCTGCAGATTGAATTCTATGGAGATTTTGACGGGAGCTTCCATAAAAAGCTGGACTTGTCCATTGATTTAAGTGCTGCATTACTTGGACCTCGTTCTCATAGGTGGCTTTTATTTTTATTTTCTGTGGGTATGCATTTTACGGTTCTTGGGAATCTGATACATGTTGTGGTGTTATTTCTGTGATAGGTGGTCGGCTTATGTGGTCGATGGAAAGATCAAAGTTCTCAATGTTGAGGAAGCACCGTCTGAATTCAAGGTTTCTGGAGGAGACGTTATTTTAGGACAGATTTGAATCATTTCTCCCCTTTTTTTGGTGTCCTTTGATTACCTTAAGGTTAAGACATTATGCAACGGTCTTGTTGATCCTTGTCTTTTGGATCGAGATAAAGCGCTGGTTTTTGTGAGTAAGAGAAAACCTTGGTGACAGATTTGAGATTACATAGCTTTAATTTCATGCTATATTTTGACATGCATCAGTTGAATTCGATCAATACTTTGGATTTACGACTTCTATCGTGAATTAATAATATGTTGGTTTTCTGATTGTGTGAACATTACTATGTACTTGTGTGTGGAATTTGAGGCTCTCATTCGCCGACCAGATATCTAGGAACTGTTCTACAAGGTCGACATATTAAATAACCTCAACTCAACTTGACTCCGCTTGTTAAGGCTAGAGATTGCCGAACGAGGAGAGCTAGAGCTCATTTAGGTTCGTTAAAGGGATTTTTATGTAATTTTATGTACCTCGGCTCTAGTTCGGGATTTTGGATAGTTTGGTTGACAATTCGGCTCGATAAAAACGACAAAACAAAAAGAAATAAATGAAAAGCAAGAGTTAAAGAAAATGAGGACGGATATTTTATTGTGTATTTGGTATGAAACTTCAGTTTATTTTAGTCTTCGATGCTCAAGTTAGAATTGTTCTCTCGGAAATCTAATGTATGATGTGATGATATTAGGTCTTAGACCACTCACAATGCATTGAGTTTAATTTTACTTATGTGGCATATAAATAGACTTAAGTCCTAAATGACATGGACAAACTCAAGTAAAAAAACTTAAAAGCTATTCAATGCAAAAATATAATACTAAGTCTAGCATACATACTAACCAATAAAAATGCTCTAATATGTTTCCTTTATTAAAAAAAAAAATTAAATTAGGAATAAATGATGAGTGTTTGGGTTTATGCTTGGATCCAAAATAGACCCAAGTGTAGACTTGGTCTTTTTTTTTATTGCCACATAAGTTAGACCATGTCTACTTTTAATTGCATTGTGAGACATTTTTTATAGACTAGGTCTATTTCTTATGTGACATATGATATTTTATTAAGAGACTCAATGCATTGTGGGTGCTCTTAGTGTTTAATACATGTCCTTAAGCTACATATAGAGGTTACCTTGTTTAACCTAGTGTCCAAGATTCCTCACATGTTTCAGCTTTTCAAAATTCAATAATAGTGAAGATCTTCAAAGATTTGCGAGTCTTTGCTCACACGATTTGACTTTCCATATATACTTGAATAGTACGTTGGACTAATGCTCCTAAGTGTCGCTACTAGCAACCTTAGGCTCAGGTCAAGCGTCCAACATACTAATCTAGAGTCCTAGTTCAACCTGGTTTTGACCTCCTTTAGCTTGGGTGCCCCTCTTTCAACCTGATCTCTGCTCCAACGACCTGAGCCAATTTCATCCAAACCACCCCCGGTCTGATCGAGCTATAATCTAGCATGAGTGAACCACCATTGAACCAAGTGAGCTCATGCACCGAACGAGCTCTTGGTGGATGTTGTGATATACCGTATCAACCAATATTATTTTGAATGTATATCAATTGTAGTAATACTTATTGTAGTCCTAAAGTTCCAACCCAATTTTTTATTCGTTGTTTTGTAAATGGAGTTCACTGGACAGTGGTCTAGAAATTGATTCACCAATCATAACTCTAGAAAAGGCCGTGCATCTTTTTCACGTCACTATAAAAATATATTATTTTTTTACATTGTCCGCTGATAACTTAACTTTTTCATACACAGAAACAGAAAGTGTGAATACATTGTGCGATGAATATGCGACAGTTATGAGATGAATATGAGATAGTTATGCGGTCCATACGCATAATCATTCGCGTTTTCTCGAGGTGAAAAGGTTAAAGTACGAAGTCAGTGTACGTTGAACATGCAACAATTATGTGGATATCCGACACTTATGCGGCCCATTCGCACAACTTGTTGAATGCGTAGGGTCACCCTAACTTGTCGTGCGTTATTCTCGGTGTTTTGCGGTGTTGGTGAATTTAAGTTAATATTATTTTGAAGATATCAATCTTAATAGTCGAATTTAAAATGTTTAATTGGTAAAAAATTTTCGTGTTTCTCATGGTAATTCAAACATGCCTTTTCCATCTGTAGTCATTTATTCTCAACGATAATTTACTTATTCGAACTTGATTAGAAATTTTCTAAAACTTCGATAGTGTTCTAAATAGTTAGAAAGTACAAGTCGAAAAGCGAGTGTATATGGTTTAAGAAAATCGGACATATGGAGTAGAATTAGTCTATCCCTTTCGCACTTTTTTAGTTGAAAATGTAAACTTGTAAGTGGGGTGTGAAAAACATAATATATTTTTATGGAAGGGTTGAAAATAACTAGGAATAGTCATTGCTCAAGAAATTGTAGTTTATTTGATAATTCTATTTTCTTGGATAGTTATGAATATATACATATGCTTTTATATTCAAATTTTATATTTTAAAATACATATATAAATAAAAATAAATAAAAATATTATATTTCATAATATAAATATACATTTTTTTGTTAAAAATACTAACGGTTATAGAGATTAATAGTAACATGCATAATCTTTGTACCTTTCTTGTAGGCGGAATGGTACTTTATTCATTTATTTGTTCATTTATTGATTTTGCCTCCTCGCTCTGAAAATTTGGCAACGAAAAACTTTCATCTGAAGTTTCAACCATAAATATTAACTCATGAAAATGAAATGTTAACAATACGCCAGCCCAAGTAGCATCTTTACACAACTACTTCACCAAGACTCCATTTTTACGCATCTGCACAAACTCTAGAGCTGACAAATTCATCTGCAGACAACCCCATATCCACAATTTCTTCCTTTGTTCTCTGTTTTCAATTGTTTTTTTTTTGTTTTTTTTTTTGTTTTTGTAAGTTTTCAGTTCAATTATTGGAAACCCACATCGACAATGTCTTCAATCTCGAAGCTCATCCTTCTCTCTCTACTGTTTCATGCCATTTTCCTCACCAAATGCGATGGTGAGTTGCCACTTTCCTAAATTTTTCTTGATTTTCGTTAGATTTGCTTTCTGGGTTTTGCGTTTACTGCTGATTGGTGCTTTTTAGTTTGAAGCAGTTGTGTGAATTTGAAGTTATTGTCTTGAAATTGAAGATCTGGATTCAGTTTCTTCTATTTTTCAAATGCATGGGAATTTAGTTTTGATTACTTCGTGGGATTCTTGGATTTTCATTGTGGGAGCAAATTATTCTGTTCTCCTTTATTTTGCTCTGAGGGGGTTTTGCTTTAGGCAAGATTTGTACTCTGTGTGTTCAAGTTGGGCCAAGAAGGAAATTTCAAAATAAATGGTAAAATGAGATTTTTTGTGGTTTAATTTGAGATCTGAAACTAGTTTGATGTTTTGTTTCAGCATAAATCAAGTTTGAAACATTAGGTAGTGTCTGTGCTTCTGTTTGAAGTTTGGTATAACCACAAGGCATCGCCTTTTTTTCGAACTTCTGATATATCTTTTCTTCTTTCTGATTCACTTGGTTTAGAATGTATTTATCATTGAAATCGTGTGTGATCTCTGTTTTGATTGTTAGATCAGTCTGGTTCTTGGTTTAATGCTGCATGGAGTGTCTTGAATAATAACATGAGTTGGAGAAGCAGTTTTCCTAGCAATTATCGAAATTTATTTGTTATTGATTTTGGTAATTGGGCCAAAACAAAGTGGTTTTATTGCCTTTTCTGTATTATACTTCCAAACTGTAGACTATATTTTGTTCAAGTTATGCCAAAAACAGATGGAAAGTTTTAAATTTTAATTCTATTGTTTTAGTGGTTTGATGGTTACTAATATTGACCATCAAAATATTGAAAATGTTGGCTTTAGCACTCATTTAACTTGGTGAATTTAGTAGGTCCTTTTATAGAAATTCTATGTATGTTGATTTGTTTAGCTGTAAAAGCTCATTTTCACTGTCCTGTTTTTTAGCCTGATTGCCTTAACAAAAATATGCCATCTTTGCACAGTTCAATGTTTCTGGAACTCATGAATCATGCTTTCTCAGTTCATCTTCTTGTTCTCATGTCATAGTTTTATAGTTAATCTCTTTCTTTTTTGGTGTTTTTTGTGTGTAGTGGATAATTTCAATAATCAATCCTTTATGTCGAACCTAATAATAAAGAAGCCAAGTCCCCATTTGAAAGTTTGAAAGAAGTCAAGAACCTTGACGCTGGTTAAAATAACAAAACACTTGCTAGTTGCTACTGAGTTCTTCAAGCTTTGAATGCAAACTTGAATTTTATTGGTTTATTTATTGAACAATTTGTAATGTTTTGTGATTAGGCTAGACTTCAAGGTTAATAATATCAACAAATGAGTCCCTAAAAGATGTAATATTTACTAAAGTAATGAAATTTTTCATTCTGACTTATTGATATTAATTTTCACTCAATCACTAACAAAAACAACTCATCCAATCACATACATACACAGATGAGGAAAACAGGCTCGTCCAAGGAATCAATCAGTACCGCACATCCTTAAACCTCACGGCCTTAACCCACAATGAACGGGCCGAATGCCTCGCGAGTGAACTCGCTGACCAGTTCAAAGGCCAACCGTGCACAAACTCCACTGGCTCAAACACCATTCCAGGCACCGAGCCCCAGTTTCCCAACTTCCAGAACCTTCTGACCAAATGCCACCTCAACGTCACCACCACAAGAGACGGGCAGATATTGCCCGCATGCGTGCCACACCTGAACCCATCTCTCGTGCTTTCGAATTTCACAATGTCTCAGTACTCGAGTTTTTTGAACGGGACCCAGTTCAGCGGGATTGGGGTTGGGTCTGAAGATGATTGGATTGTTGTCATCCTGACCACAAACACGAGTGAGGGGGATTACGCGCTCGGGACTAATGTGGATAATGGGGCGCCCGGGATTGGTGGGATTGCTGGTTGTTTGGTGGCTTTGGTTGTTGGGTTTTTCATGTTGTAAATTTTGGGTGATGAGAATATAGATGTCTTTGAGAATGAAAGGTTTGAGTTGAGTTTCTAAAATCTTGGAAGTGTGATAGATTATTGGAAATTTGGAAGGATGTTCATTCTACTTTTTTTTTTTCCTATGGGTGGTGTTATGGTTTGCTGCTTTGTGCTCAGGGTTCAAGGACCTAACTGGTTTATGGGTTTTAACCAGCTTTAAAATTTCAATTTATGCCAAAATAGAAGGGAAATGAAATAATAAGAAAAATCATTTCTAGGAAGTCACAAAAGAGTTTTCCATGAGCAATAGTATGATTATAAGTGTATGTCAATTTTTCCTGTTAATTACATATAGTATATTGTGTCAATTTTTCCTGTTAATTACATATAGTATATTGATGTAAGGAGATATTTGTATGTTGGATGACATTTTTCTCCACAACAAGGTTGGTTTTGTATTCAAAACCATTTCATGGAATTAACTCTTAAAAACAACTCATGTAGTCTTGTGACAATTCATTTTTCATTTAAACTCTTTCCTATTAAAGCATATGGCCAAGGGAGTTGATTTCATCCAATATAAAGAAAAACAAAGCAAACTATTTAGGTTGGGAATGGATATAAAAATATTTAAAGGGAAAGAATACATTATTGCCATTTTCATCTTTCAATTTTTGTTGCCCTAAATGCAATATATGTGAAAATTTCCTTCACAACATTTTTTTTTTTCTCGGAATAACATCATAGCAAACAACTCAATTTATAGGCATTTCATATTACAAGTTAATATTATTCAAATAAATGGGTACAAAAGACCTCTGAAAACCTTCTCCAAAATATGATGGTCATAATTATATTTGTGGGCACACCATTCAATGAATGACAGATGCAAGCCCACAAATGAATGTGGGCAGACATTGAATGATAGATGCAAGTTGACAAATGCAATCAAATAAGATAGTCAGCTTTTATTTTTTATGTGTGACAGCACAATATTTTACTACATTTAAATAATAAAAAAATATTTTAAAAGTATTAGTAAAATTAAAATTATCTTTAGGCGCACATTTTAAATTAACATCCGATTTTGTTTTTTATGTGTGACAACACAATCTTCTTATTCAAGTTTTACTTTTAAATCATCAAAAAATATAGAAAAAAATTAAAATAAAATACTAGCTTCTAGCTAAACTATAATTATTTAGATAAAACTCATTTATAGAATTCATTTTACTTCTTTCTTTACAAGCAAATTTTGTTGAAGATTGTTCTTGTTCGAAAATACCTCATTTCCAATTGATATTTTTCGATAACAATTGCAACTCGTTCTTACTTCAACTAATTACTTTTGGGCTTTTGGGGGCTGTCAAGTAACTCCATTTTTTTTGGATCAAACATCCTCGTTTTAAAATTCATCTTACTTCCTTCTTTTATGAGCAAAGATTGTTTAGTGTTCGTTCTTGTTTGGAAATACCTCGTTTTCAATTGTTGTTTTTTTCAATAACAATTGAAACTCGTTCTTATTTTACTAATCGCTTTCCTTTTTTTTTTTGTTAGAGCTG
>BKCP01004583.1:532991-552328 GCA_008636005.1 Striga asiatica | reverse complement strand
ACTGTACGGAAAAAAAAAAAAAAAAAAAGAACAAAGCTCTTGAGTTAAATAATAATGTAACTGCTAATGCTATGCTTTGAAATCGAAATTAGAGTATATCAGTTGAAGTTGTGACTTGCCTGTGTGACTACCACTGTGCAAGCACCAGCAGCAGCAGCTATGATCAAGTTGGCTCGGGTCCCGATAGATTTGGACCCACTTTTTCTCAAGTAAAGTCTCTTTAGAAAGCTGTATCCATAAAAATAAATAAACTGTGAAATGAAAGACTGGAAATTCTTTGTTCCCAAGCCCTGGTACAACGAGAGTACTTGACGGGTGGATATTGCTTCCCAGAGGACATCAGATATATTCCTACAACAAAAACAATCAATTCAGATGACTTTCTCTAAATCCATATTACTTATCTCATTATAAGACTCTACCAGAGATGTTTTTGTAGTAAAAGTAATCAATTCAGATGCATTTCTCTTCAACCCATAATACTTATCACATTACAAGACTCTACAAGTACGACAATCATTAGAGATGCTATATCAGTCACAGGGATCAAGGGAAATAACAGAATCAACAAGATAATGTAACACTAGAAATTCAGTATCTTATAGGAGGTACCTTATCGAAGTTGAGGCCCAACGAACTAATGTTCAGTATAGAGCAAATAAGACCTTTATAAAGCTACAGAGAAATTGAATGTAAGATCAAGTCATAATCTTTTTTTCTTATTATTTATTTATTTTTAAATCCCTCATCTTGATTTCAATTTAAAGAACTCTGCCAGATAAGATGTAGGAACACAAAGATATCCAGCTACATTTAAATGAGTAGCCTCGTATATGATAACAACTCCATAATTTTTTTGCAACTCAATTATATACCTCTGCACAACAAAAATGTTGTAGTGATAAATACAGAGGAGCATAAGAATAATAGTAAATCTAAAACATAAAAAAAAAATCGTCACCAGTTAAAGATGCTCTGCCACTTAAACAAAGACTTGCAACATTTTTTCCAGTTGCAGTGAATTTGTTTCACCAAAATTGTGATATTATGATCAGCACCCGTATATAAAATCTGATGATGCTAGAAAGCAGGTAGACATAGATACTTAATTTTTTTTTTGCAGACAGGGACACAAGTAAAATTTAACTTTTTCTGGCATAAATATGGTTACATTGTTCAAACAGTCTGGAAATTTTGTCTATCCAGTTAATACATAATCGCTCTATCGATTATTTGTAACAACAATCCAATAAGAGATTACCCATTTCAAATTTCCTTTTTGTTTCATCATTTTTCCAGCTCTCACACGGTACACAACCCCAAAGATTTACCTAATTATCCACCAACCACATTTAATTCATGATAAAGACAGCTACAAAGCATCACTAATGAGCCCAACAACACAACATTGATGAGATAACTAACAAAGAACAAATAACAAAGATATATGAGCTTCAACAACGAAAAATACTCTTCTTGCTAATAACCAAAAAGAAAAAAATGCTGAAATTTTCAACAAGAAACAGGATAATATGAAAATAAAAGATTGGGACCAAAAAAAAGGATGCACCTGTATTTCTGATGATGGTGGGCTCGATTTTCAGCTTGATACTTGGTCTTGCAAGTGTCAAGCGGATACAAAATGGTGGTGCTGACCAGTGCACCCACCGCACCGGATGTTGCCTCCACTAAAGATTCCATGACCAAAATATTATCAAGATTTCAGCTTTTTTCAGGTAAAATCATAAAGGGCTAGGAAAAAAGGAACCAAAATTCACTTGCAGCTAATCCATTCGATTTCAAGAGTGAATTCAATAAATGGGTTGGGCGGAGAATGGGAGAGGGATTGGTGCTGAAAGAAAAAAAAATGTGAGCCGGCAAATGATTTTCTTGCCTTTAGTAGTTGCGTTGAGAGGCGAGGAATGTGTGCCACGCTTTAGCTGTATAGAGTAGAACTTTGCTCAACGTTTTACACACTTTGTCGAAAGCGTGTGAGACCGGAGATCTTTATCATCCAGAAACACTAGTTCGGTCACGGGCTAGTTTTATTAACGCAAGCATTTAGATTTGGATGATTGGAACGCATGTATTGGAATAAAACAAAATGTAACTTATATATTACTAAAACATTATATTAAGATTCTAGATAGGCTTAAATAAATTAATAAAATTGTTTAGCAGGATATATATGATATGATTTATACTGCTTTTATCAAGATTGCATAGCGAAATATAACAGAGATTCTAAAACGTATTTCTTGATAAACTATAGACTTATTGTTTTAAAATTACAAATTACTTAATTTAAGGAAGGAAAAAATTGCAAACTATAGACTTATTATTTTAAAATTACAAATTACTCGTCCAAGTCCAACAAAAGTTTCAAAACAAAAAACTCATTTCAACATAACATTTCCGCCAAATTTATCCAAAAAAAAAAATGTATCATTGAAATATTCATTTGAGCTATCATTAAAATTTTGTTGCAATATATTATCATTGAAACTTTTCAAGTAAAACTTAATGATTTTGATGTATTTTGTCGTTCACACACGTTGAACACAATATAATCATACAATACATACATAAATTTTAAGCCATACCATAAAAAAATTAGGACTCATTTGGATATTAGTAGATTGATATAAAACTAGCGAATTGATCTTTATTTAAAAGTTTGACCTATCAAACGCAATAACTAACTTGTTTTTGGTAAACACTTTTTTTATTAGTGTTATTCTGAAATTGTTAATTTTGAAAAAGCTCATATAATGTTTCAATTTTGCAAAGGGTTAATATAGAGTGGTTTGAGAAAAGATAATATGTATAATAAAATGTTAACATAACGTTTTCAATATAGTTTATACAAACTACAATTTATCAAATAATTATCTTCAAATCCCTAGTAAAATCAATTATTATAATTTGATTTTTCACTGTCTAATAGCCGATCAATTGTGTTTGGGCAAATTAATTCAGTCGCTCTTAGTTTATCGTTTTCAAGTCTAATTAATGCGTTAATTAATCAATTATTACATTAACATGAACTTTGATTTTCTCGTTTCTCATCTTCCAACGGCTATTTTCTAATACTTTTCTCCATATTTCTACTTTCAATTCAAATCATCTCTTTTTCCCTCTGTGCGCATTCATCAACCGTTTCACCGGCAAAAACTTTCCGCCGATGCAAGACTTCATGGGTTCCATCCGCCGCCGATCGGTGGTGCCCAAAACCTTTCGGGAAGAACCCGCCGGACTCGGAGCAATCGCTGAGAAAATCGGGTCGAGCATAAGGCGGTCTCGAATTGGGCTGTTCGCGAAGGCCCCAGTTCACGCGCCGCCTTCAACTGCGACCCCACGGAGGAACGCCGTAGAGGAAGCGCCGAGGGCGGAGGAAGATCCGCTGCCGCCGATGGAGGAGGCCGCTGTCGAGCATGAGACGCGCGTTGCCGCAGATGGAGCCGATTTTGCTGGTGAAGATTCGAGGGGGAAGGGGGTTTTAGCGCCGCCTGCGATACGGTGGCGGAAAGGGGACTTGATCGGATGCGGCGCGTTCGGGAGGGTTTACATGGGGATGAATCTTGATTCTGGCGAACTTCTGGCTGTCAAAGAGGTTGTTGATTTCGTCGGTGAATTTTTCTTTATACGTTAAAGATCCAATTTTTTTTAACATGTTTGGATGAGAATATCCCACATTTAGTCAAATGTACTTGCACAAATGACTATCGAAATAAAGTTTTAAGGTTAGTCTGTATACTAGAATTTCCTTCATCTTTTCGCTTGAAAGGCAAAACTTTCGGTATGTCTTTCCACATAGGATAGTATTAAGTTGGATCGAAATCTTGATTTTACTAGCTGTTTTGAATTTAGTCGTACCTACGTGGGTTACATTCTGTTTGATTCAGTTGGTTGAGTTTCGCTTATTTATTTTTCTAACATTGTTGGATTCAGGTTGCAGTTGCTACAAACAGTACTTCCAAGAAAACACAAGTAATTCTATTGTCTTGCTCAAATTATTTTACTATGTTTTATGAGATTAAAATGTTGCACATATTGAGGGAGCTCTCTGTCTTAGGACTACATTGATGAGCTTGAAAAAGAAGTGAATCTGTTGAAGAATCTATCACATCCAAACATTGTGGTAAGTTGGTGTAATCTTTTATCATTTAAAATGGGTGCTTTTTAGAACTGTCATCTAAGTTTATATCTCTTGTTGCTCAGAGATACTTAGGAACTGTGAGGGAGGAAGATTCTTTGAATATATTGCTGGAATTTGTCCCAGGTGGATCCATCTCATCTCTCTTGGGAAAATTTGGTTCTTTCCCAGAATCTGTAAGTAACTAATTGTACGATGAATGTCAGGGATTAAAATTACCTAAATGTGTTTTATGTGAATTACTATAATGTGCAAATTCACCTGTTTGGAGCTTGGAATGTAGTTGTTGGATTCAATACTCGTTTTCCGTAGCTTAAATTCATAAACTGATCTCTATATTTTTTTCACTTCAGGTCATTCGAATGTATACTAAACAACTGTTGATAGGATTAGAATACCTGCACGCGAACAAAATTATGCACAGGGATATCAAGGTATATTCTGTGTTTTATTGGTTCTGTTGTAAACAAAGAGCCTTTGCATAGTGAGTGTTCCTAAAGATGATAAATTGGGTTACTATTAGGGAGCGAATATCCTCGTCGATAATAAGGCATGCATTAAACTTGCCGATTTTGGAGCATCCAAGAGAGTTGAAGCATTGGTATGTCTATGCTTTAGTGATGCTTATTCTTGACTAGCTAGGTTTCATACATGAATTGCGTGGTAACTACTTGAGTAATGCTGCTTGCAGATAACTGTAACTGGTGCCAAATCAATGAAGGGTACTCCATATTGGATGGCTCCTGAAGTTATTGTTCAGAGTGGTCATAGCTTGTGAGTATAAACACATGCTTTAATTCTTCTAGCAAGTGAAGTTAGCATATGATTACTTGCTGCATATTTATTTAAGAGCACCCGCATCATATTCCACTTGTGCTTATTTATATTTTCTTATTTAATTTTAGCGACTATAACTTTCTTATTGTGAAAAGACGAGCACCTTTTTAATAGTTTAAACCTTACATTATATGCCTTCTTTGCGACTTGATATGCTTTAGTTGGTCTAGCCCCATTGATGTCACAGTTCATAGGTCCTTGGTGAACGGCTTGAAAAATTCTGTAGTTGGACTATTCTGGAAAACTGTTCTCTCTTTATTACATGTTGAATAAGAAATCAGCACTCACTCGTTATCAATTGAATGCATTATTCTGGTCTTTTCTTCTGTCTGTGACTGTCTTACCATCTTATTATTATATTATCATCTACAACTGTTGTATCTGAATTCTCAACAAAATATCTGAAGCTCTGCGGATATATGGAGTGTTGGATGCACGGTTATAGAAATGGCTACCGGAAAGGCTCCTTGGAGTCAACAATATCAGGAGGTATACCCAAAGCAATGTTGTGAGTATACTAGTTTTAAGGTTCAAATATCTTATCATTTGAATTCTGATGGTGAGTATCATTTTAGGTTTCTGCTCTCTTATACATTGGGACAACTAAATCTCATCCACCAATTCCAGAGCATCTCTCCTCTGAAGCAAAGGACTTTTTGTTAAAGTGTTTGCAAAAGTATGTGGGTTCTATTTCCATTTTTCCCGCTCTTTATCATTTGAATGCCGAAAAAGTCCTCCCGAAATCTCTATATTTGTTATCTTGTTGGGATCATCATGTTCAACTTCATCAATTATTTCAGGGAGCCAAACATGAGATCTACTGCATCAGAGTTGTTAAAGGTAGTGCCTAATTAGGCTCATTATATCTCTTTTTTTTTTTTTTTGGTAATTTTAAACGGGGTTATATGCAATGATATTTTTCAGCATCCATTTGTTACTGGAGAGTGCCAGGATTCAAATATCAATCGTCGACGTTCAATTGTGGTCAGTAGATGCTTTTCTTGTGCTTTCTTTTGTTTTCTTTTTATAAATTATTATATTATATTTACAAGCACCATTTTAACTAATAACTCGAATATCTTGATCAGAGGGATGGTTCAGGAAAACGGACGGCTGAGTATGCAGTCGATCTTAAGGAATCGTAAGTGTTGTACGGTAAATTTTGATCTTGTGTCCTGATAAAATGCTTGAAAACCAGTTGTTTTGAAGTGTTCTGTTCATGCTTCAGAATGAAAATTGAGGCCAAAAGGTCCTGCATTGGTCTCAAGGATGTTCATCCCGAGCAATTCTCAGGAAGAAGCTCCATCTGGAAACCGATGGATTCTGATGATGACATGTGTCGTTTAGATGACGATGATGATCTGGCATTTGGAGATGCTTCTGAGAAAATCTCGCCAAATATGGTTGTTAGCGACTGTTACGAGCCAAACAATGATTGGCCGTGCAAGTTTGATGGACATTCAGAGATGGATAAAAGTGAAATGGGATCTTTTCTTAATCAGTCAATGGATTTAGGGCAGCTGGGAGCAGAAGACAATGATGAGGTGACTGAATCAAAGATTAGAGCTTTTCTTGATGAAAAGGTGAATAATCGGGAAAATTACTAGAGATTATTATATCTTGGTTCTCATTTTAACTACTAGAGCCTTTTGTTGTAGGCATTTGAACTGAAGAAGCTGCAAACACCACTGTATCAATTTTACAACTCGTCGAATGTTGCTAGTCCTTCGAGCTCAGGCAATGGAGACAAGGAAAATGTTCCGGATAACTGCAACTTACCTCCTAATAGAAGATTATCGATTCTAGTTGGCGCTGACCTCAGCATGAGTCCTCGGAGGTGTTCTAGACGTGTATCTATTACGGGCACCGTGAACTTAGAAGCTTCTCAGGACATGAAAGAGCTTCTTCTAGATTCTCGGCAAGAATCGGGCACTGCTAGGTAATGTTAATATCTTATATCTTTTGGGTTTGCACCTTATTTATTTATTTATTTATTTATTTATTTTTTTTCGGGCTTGTGGTTTATTCTCTATTTGATAACATGAGATGACTTCTTTGGGTGATACACTAAAGGTTCAGCGAGATACAGAGGAAATGGAAAGAAGAACTCGATGAGGAGCTCGAGAGAACCCGAGGCAAGCGTTTTGCATTTCATGTTATATTTAATTTAATTCAGTATTCCATTAATTTTTTAACACTAATTCCTGATAACAGAACTCATGCGTCAAGCGGGTGCAGCTAAGATATCATCACCAAAAGATCGAAGTTTGAATAGATTCAAGGATCGCTCGACGTTTGCATCTCCAAATAAATAGTTCAGAATTATCAATATATAGTTCATGAGTAGTGTAGTGTTACTTTATTGTAAAGTCCTGGTGCCTTACTTGGCCTAGGATCATGTAACAAAGCATGTGTTATTATATACATTTATGTATAGTTCTTCTCACCTTGAAGAGAAGATTTGGATACAAAACTGAAATATATGTTATATAAAGATTTGGATCCCGTTTACAACAACTTATAGCGGAGGCGCTAGATATGATGACTGGCGAATTGTCCCCAAAGATACAACAACTTACGTCTACAAATCTGCAATACCTAAAAAATCGAAGCTCCGACGAACTTGAATTGAACAATATGTAATGTGATGTCAGCAGGGGCGGATCTAGAAAATATAATGAGTGGAGGCCTAAATATGAAAAATATAACATCTTATAAAAAAAGTATAAATACAAAAACATATCTTCATAGTCACTCTTTACGAGTTTTCATGGACTGATATTGCTATTATTAACATCATTATCAATTTTCAAGAAGGGTTCGTTTTCTCGATCATCATTAAACTCACGATCGTACTTTCTTTCAAGTGATACCAAAATTTTCCTCGAGTCTATTTGATTCAAAGTATTTGCTATTGTGACATTTCTCCAACTACTTTGTTAACGGAGTTTTTTTTTTCTGAAAATATCTCTCTATATTTGATATTCAAAAATAATATTGTAAATATACAATCAATGAAATTCTCTACGTTGACATATCAAACTTTAAAGAACTTTAAACACCTAAAAAGAGCTTGAATTTGCAATTTCTACATAAAGATAATATATATACTAGTACTTAAAATAATAAAAAATAGTAATTTTTACCTCAATCAAAATATACAGAAAGGGATTTCGTTATCTTGTAAGTCGTCTTCTTAAACAGTTTGATTGAAAATTAACAAAATCTTAAATCTCTCCTCTCTTCTCCCTCTTCCCCCATCTTTTTTGTTTTGTATTTCGTCCGTGTGAGTCTATGTACACTTTTCTTTTGTCAAAGGTTTTATTATATTAGTTTTAGGGACAATTCTTTTACACCTCAACTTGAAGATACATTTAGTTTTTCACCATGCTCGATAACAATCTAATTTTTCATCCCGAAAAATGTGAAAGTTATTCGAATGGTTCGAATAACTATCGGCGCATATCAGTCGTATATCACCATAGAAGTGCGAAGGGTTATGCGAATGCCTTCGCCATTTTTAACTTTCACACAATTATCGCATAATGCTTTCGAACTTTTAGGAGTGAAAATTTTAACTTATAACCAAGCGGTGTGAAAAACTTATTCAGTTTTCAAAACGGAGCGTAAATAACTATTTCATCATAGCTTTATTTATAAGACTCACAATTAATATTTTTTTATTTAAGCAATATGGGCTAATACAAGGGGCTTTTTTTTAGGAATTTGCACCCCTTACTTTAAGATTTAATTATATTATAATTATACACTCATTATATTAATATTTATAAATGTACTAAAATAAGCCTAAAATATTGTCAATATACCTAAGACTTAACCGTTTAAATTAATTGAGATAATTAATTGAAAGTTACTGATTTTACGCTCTCCCTCTCCGTCTCGCTCTCTCGCTCTCTCTCTCCCTCTGTCGCTTCGTCTTCGTCTCTCTCCCTCTCCATCTCTCTTCTTCTTCTTCTTCTTCTTCGTCTTCTACAATTTTTTGTCAGTTTGTTGTTTTGATCATCGGAATTTTGCGTAATTCGTCTTACTTTTCGCGATTGGAAGGATAAAATTATCGAATTTTGCAGTGGTGAGATGCGGACTACGGTTGATGTGTTGTGGATATCCGACCCGAGCTTCGTGTGCTGTGATTTCAACGGCGGAAGGTGAAACTTGTCGCAAATCAACTGTGTGCATATGTTTGTGTGTGTGTGTTTTTTCCTTTTTTTTTTCTTTTACGAGTTTTTGTGTTAGTTGTTTTTTTGTATCTTAATGGACATTGTTAAGCTCTTTCTGTACATGGTGATTGCTGCGTATTGCTTGGTGATCCTCATGTCACTGTGTGTTTTAATTGTTTGGGGTATTCTGAAACGAGTTTTCGAGGAAATGGAGTTCAGTTTGTGGTGATGAAACTTGGAGTTTTGAGTTTCTGATCGGGAATCGGTTGCGGGTTACATTTCTTTGGTATCAAAGAACAATATATGTTCACATCAGTATACATTGCGTGTATAGTCAAGCANTTATTTTTTTTTTTGTATATGTATGGTTTATATACATAGTCCAAACAAGCATAACTGTTATTAAGGACCTCTCGACAGGTAAAATGTGATTAGTGTTTATATTCAGTATATTTTCAGTATATGGTGCAGTTTCTACTACCTCGCGAAAAACTATTCACGTAATCGATTCACCACCGTAATACTGAATATATACTAACATAAACGCAATATATACTACATGACAGCTGCGTGAATTACAAAACATGGTTTATATTCAGTATATGTATGGTTTATATTTAATAAAATCATGGAAAATATATACAATACATATACCAAACATTTTTTGATGGTTTATTTTATGTGTATATATAAAATATATATTTAGTATATATTATTCTTAATATAAACAAGGCAAAAAGTCCATTTAAGTTGCGTTAGAAGCAAGAACAAGCAATAAGGTAACTTGCCATTTACCTGTAAAATATCTTTCTCTGCTTATAAGTATTATAAATCTAACTTAATTAGTCAAAGATTAGCTTAATTACCTACATGTGATTACAAAAGCAGGAAATAAATATCCGTCAAATTTGAATTGAATCTTACTTTTGATGTTATTATTTCTTTTACATAAAATTAATATATATTCCTGATAAAAAAAAGTGCCCACCAGCTTTTCCAATTGAACACAAGTGTCCACAAATTTATCCCTAAAATATATATATAACAACGAGTTGTTGGTCGTTGACCAGCAGAAAGAGAAAAAGAATTGGAGTCTTTGGGCTGCAATAAGTGTTCCGCCTAACTTGGGATGGAGTAGAATTAAAGAATTACCTAAAGCTGAATCCCTTAAAACAAAATTGAAATCATGCGAGGAAAGTGGATGGAGTCCACTTTTTTAGGTAACTGAATTTTAGGCATAAATGTAGTTAAATCTTGACAATTAGGTAGGGACACAATTAATTGTTTATGGGTGGTAGATTTGCAAAATTTTCAATTTCATGTAGGATACATAAAAATATCCTTTTTTTTTTTCCCTTTTCCAGTGTGGGCCTAGGCCCACACTGGTCCTAATGAGGCTTCTCCTTAGGCTTGTAAGCAAATCAAACTTTTTTGATTCGATTCGATATTCGAATTCGATATTCGTGATTCGAATTCGAAATATTCGAATTTGAATTCGAATACGAATAATGTTTTATATTCGAAAGTTAAACGAATCCGAATTCGAATTTGTAGATATTCAATTCGAAATTCGAATATTCGATTCGTTAACAATAATTATATAAATTTTATAAATTATATATAGTAACATTTTGTTTATAATATATATGTATATATATATATATATATATATTGCTATATTTCTACTATTTTTATGACATAAAAATTAAAACATTATAAGTTAACAAATTTTCCTAAAAATATATGAAAAATAAAAATTATTTTTTGTAATTATAATATTTTTTAATTATAATTTTTTTTGAAAACGAATTCGAATCGAATCGAATATGTTCGAATATTCTAAACGAATCGAATACAAATCAAAAAATGAGTTCGTTAACGAATCGAATACGAATTCGAATCTTCGAATATTTTAACGAATCCGAATCGAATCTCTGAGTATTCGCTTTGATTCGATTCGTTTACAACCCTACTTCTCCTCTGGTGATGTGCGAGGCTATTTGTAAAAGATTAATATGATATGTTTCATGCGCTATTTATGCAGCCAGACATATCTTATTTATAGGACTTCCACTAGGTAGGGTTTCAACCACCGACATTAGTGGCAAGAATAATGAGCAAACGTCGGGCATGCTTGTTACAAAATAATCCATTCAAAATGAGTTATTTTGGTTAGCTAGAGTTAATTTTGAAAATGTCGTATGATTAGTTATTAGTGGGGTTTTAAGAATGTATTAATATAATATTAAAAATAAAATGATTAATATTGATTTGATGTAAAATCATGAGATACAAGATTGAAAATGATAGGTAGTTAAAATTATGAGTGGATAAATACTGAACTAAAATTGATGCGATATGTAAGAATAGTTGGTTTTGTTTTATTTATTTATATGAATAATATTAAAGATAGTGAGGTTGAGTTATTTTTTTTGTAACGGAACGATAGATGGTATTATATAATCAAAACGCACAAATGTGCAAAGATACAACCCGAAGTTGAATAAGACAACCCCCAACTGAGTAAAATGGGAGGACAGGTCTGACGACCGCCTAGAATCCCGAACCTAACAACACTAGGAACCGAAAAAAGACTCGCAGAAACAACAACACAACAACACAAAACACTACAACAGAAAGCTCCCCACAGGAGAATTGAGACAGGAGCAGATCCCCACGGGATAATAAGTTGCTCCCGCTCGAAACTGAGGCCAACGGCCCAAACCAAAAAAACATAACATAAACACCAGACAAGAGCCCAAACCAAAACACGATCTACCACATAAAACAACAAAAACAACTAAAAAAAATACACAATCACAAGCCCTCCCTCTACAGCAACTCCTAACCAGACTAGCAGCCACCAAATCAACCCAGGGAAACCCACCGCTTGAGATAAACAACCCCTCCACTGCAATTAAGCCTAGCTGAATCGCAACTCAAACCACGAGTCCCACCTAAAGTCAATTCTCTCCCACACCAAATATACCAAGATAACTCCCAACACGGCACACCCAGCCCCCTAACACCACTAGCGGGCTCAGAAGAACCGATTCCCCCGAATCCCAAACACAGGGAACAGGAGGAGAAGAGCTGTCTCCATACCGCCGCCTCAGCCCCACCATCTCGAAAGCCAAAAGAACATGAGCTACTCAAGAGCCCAACCTCGAACCACCAAACACCGCCAGACGCAAACAAAAGAAAACCGAGACAGGAGCGGCTAGAAGGAAACTCACCCTCAATCGAGACCGGCAACCTGCCAATCGTTGACCAAAAGTTCACCGCCTTCACACACCAATCCGCCGGCGAAAAGGAACAGTGCAGTCCGACGGCTCCTGCAACCCACAGCTACCCGAAAGCACGCCGTTGAAGTCGAAGTCGGGGAAAGATAAGGGACCGCCTGAGAAACCTAAGACATCCAACCCGAGAAGATGGACCGTCGGGGCCGCACCCGACCCTGACCCAAAGAACCGCGATTCAAGGTGACGAACTGTAATCCAATTTCCGGAGAGAGCGAAATTAGACGAGACACTACAAGGACCTCCGACGCCAGAGGCAAGCTTGGTCGCGGCATCAGGGAGGACCGGGCGGCGACGGGGGGACTACCGGAGAGGCCGGAAGTCGAGAGAGAGGCGTCAATTTAAGTGTATATCGACTGGAAGGACAGAGATTTGGGAATCGGGTTTCGGCGAGAGAGAGAGAGGTTTTTTCAGTGAGGTTGAGTTAAAGTTGGGTTATATTTTAATTAATTAAGTATGAGTAAATTATTTGGTAAACAAGCATGCGCTAAGGCTCTGATAGTCGTTTCAGGTTAATAGAACCCAATTAAAGGTCTCACAGGTTGACTCAATTTTATGTTAGACCAAAATTAGGTAATCATTTGAGAAATTTATCCCGCACACCACCAGGAGCAATTTTAATTGTACATATACAAACTGTATTTTTTTTATTTGCAATTATGCTAACATCCTACTTTTTATTTGGAATTATACCACATTCTTTATTCAACACCCTATCTTCCCATTTTTCTTTCCGTCAATTCTTTCTCTCTTTCTTATCTCTTCTTCTTCTTCTTCTTCTTTTCATCAATTTGCAGACACTTATAACTTCCCAAATCTAAAATCAAACAGCCCCACTCAAAATTCTTGTAAAAAACAATAAAATTTGTCACCATTTTCTTGTATTCCCATCCCAATTTTGAAGATCTTGACGGTGGACGATGCCTTGGTGGCGGTCAGAGGAGTGATGACCAGTGGGTGAAAGCAGCGCGGACTGACTTCAATCTCCCGAACTGAGGTCGCACAGTGACCAATGGGTGGTCGGAGGTCGTCTTGTGTAGAGACTCAAAAGGAGGAGAATCAGAACACTGGCGGTGGTGCGGCGTGGTCAGTGGGGGGTAAGCCTGATAATGAAATTATGAAAGCCCGCATTTAGGTTTGAAGTAGTAAATGCTCAGATCGAACACGTGACAATCGAACCTCAGATCTTGTCGCTAACGAGAGACGACCATGGGCAGAGAGGAAGACAAGCGGGCTGGCGGATTTCGGTTGAGGGCGGCCAAGCCACGTCTGACAACCCGACGCCTGGATTTGGTGTTGTGACAAAACCAGACAACTCATATAATATATTGTCAGTATATGTTCGGTATATATTCTGTATATAATGACTATAGTTTTTTTTTTCTGTATATCTTATGTTTGTCTTCTGTATATAATGACTATATATTCAGTATATTTTTGGTATATAATACGTTTTTAGTTTTCTTTTATCTTCTGTATGTCTTTTGTATATAATAACTATATATTATATATTCTGTATACGATGCATTTTGGTTCTCCTTTATCCGGTGGGATTAGGGTTCAATTTTCCCAATCGAGAGGCGAACCACCTAAAAAGAAACAGGGAAAAAATCGGGGAGGAAGAAAAAAATTAAAGATTGTGGAAAGATAAAAAGAAAGAGGGGAAGAAATAGGGGAAGAAGAAAAAAAATATTAAAGAGAGAGGAAAGAGAAAAATAATGTGGTGTGTTTAAAGAGAGAGAAAAGAGAAAAAAACGTGTCACATTTAAAGACAGTGGAAAGAGAAAAAAACGTGATGTTCGTAGATGTGCAAATTAAATTTGAATGTAGTAGATTTATAATTATTTAACAATCTGATATGTATGTATGTAAATTCCTCTAATAATTTTGCGGCAAAAAGGTTAATGATATAATTGTATTAGTTAGTATAAATATAAATATATAACTCACTTATTTATTACATAAGATGAGTGGAACAATATAAAAATATATTTATTAAAATATAGTTTATTTTTAAAAAATAAAATAATTTTATTATTATCATAAATAAAAAATAACATTAATATAAATATTAATTTTTCTATAAGATAGTGATAAATTATTATATAGTATGATAATCTCATTCCATTCAAGTCATAATCCTTTTCCATACCAAACACATTAATCAAAAAACTTGTTTCATTCCTTTTAGATAATCATTCAATTCTTCTTCAACTCATTGCATTCCTATCAAATTCCACTCCAGTATATCAATCATGTCAGAATAATAAATTGAAGTTGATATGATATGCAAAAATAATTGAGTGATATTATTTAATTATATTAATAATATTGTGGATTGGATTGTGAGATTAAATTAAAGTAGAATTAAATTTAATTTAAAAAAATGATTGTTAAAAATAATTGATTTTTTTTAAAAAACTGGGTATCACGGTACCAGTGGATGAGAACATCGTGATGGACCACCGGTCCCAATTTTGAAAATATATATTCCACTTTTTTAAGGATATCTTTCTTTCCATTTTCTCTCACTTTTCCCCTTCCGAAAACCCTAATCGCAAGCCAAATCGCAGAAGAATATATCTGTATTATATTTTCCTTTCCTCAATTTTCTTGGCGATTGTCGTACCAGATCGTCGATCTTTATATCTGCTGCTGAGGTAAAATTCATCGCACGTTTACTCTGATTTATGCTATTTCAATATAACTCAATTCTTATATACACATATATATATATACATATATATATGATATATATGTATATATATATGCGGTGGCAAAAAGGAGTTTGATTTTGTTGTGGTTGTGGAAAAATTTGTTTGGGGGAATGTCCGTATATTGGTTTGTGCGCTATTATCAAGCTGAATGTTTTCAGCTCATGCGATCATGGTTTGGAGATCATTTTCGGAATCAGGTATTTTGATGAATAGAACAAGAGCTTTGTTAATCTTTGATCAAGGGAATCCAGCTATCTGTATGGATAATTGTGATTTTTCTTGTTCATTTCATGGCTGAAATTGAGGAATAGTTTGCGATTAATTTTCTGACATATGACCGTTCAGCTACATATGATGAATGCCACTTGAGGAATATTTACTCGATCTATGGCACCTGGATAAATTTCTCTGTAATTTTTTGAGACTTTTGAACAGCATTGATTTTGATAACATAATCTCTCTTGAACGGCATTAGTTTGATAACATAATCTCTCTAGTATGCATCCCATCGTCAAATATGAATGTTTTATTTTCTTATTGACAGGAAAGTGATGTTGTTGTAGAGTACAACTTTTAATATTTGTACAATGTTGTAACGTGTATTTTTTGTACTCTATTAAATTGGACAGGAGTTATGTCTCTTGCACAGCCTTACAGACCAGAAAGTTTTCACTTTTACAGTGGTGGAAAATCCAACAGGAACATGGGCGTGAGAGCAACAGCTGCAAACTTCAACGGAAGCTATGATAACTGCCCATATGATTCAAATTTTTACATAACAACTCGTGGAGACTCCTTTGATTTCTCTAGACGATTTATGCCATGTGGACCCAATTATGAAGGCTTCTGGACTGACACCGTACCTTCTTCAAAAAGGAGAAAGTTCTCCGACTTCTCTTGTGAAAGCACTGGGAGACCCTACCAGCAGCAATTCAATTACGAACATGGCCCTCAAAATGAGGCTGACCTTTGGCAAAATGTACCTCCCAATTTCTTCAGAGATTTCTGCAACGGCCCTGTATTCCGCGACAGCAGTTCAGCTTTTCTTGCCTCAAGTGATTCCATTGCTTATGCTTCAGTTGCCCCCAAATGTGATCGATCGAGGTTTGAGGATGATGAAGTGGTTTTTATGTCAAGGGATGAGATAGAGAGGTGTTCTCCGTCAAGAAAAGATGGCATTGATGTGCTGCATGAGACGCGCCTCAGATACTCCTACTGTGCTTTCCTTCAGAATCTCGGTCTCCGACTTGATTTGTAAGCTATTTTAATTTTGAAGGATACTTACAAGAAGTCGGTTGTGTAATTAATATTATGGTGACATTTATTTTCTTGTGCATTTGCAGACCACAGACTACTATTGGGACTGCCATGGTTCTGTGCCATCGCTTTTTTGTTCGTCGATCGCATGCCTCTCACGACAGATTTGTATGTTGGTCTTCTGTAAAGCTATAATTAGCTTTTTGAAAATGAGTTATAAATTATAATAAAATACTCTCTGATTTGTAAGAAAGCTTTTGAAGTCTACAGGGGTTTTTCTTCCCACTTGGCCCCTTATTTCGGTTATTCCGCTGCTCTGTTGATATAAATAGTAAATAATTGCTCTATTTATTTGCTGCAGTTAATAGCTACTGCCACGCTTTTCCTTGCCTCAAAGTCGGAGGAGACAGCACGCCCACTTAATGATGTACTAAAGGTGTCTTCTGAAATTCTTCACGGGCAGGACTTTGCTATTCTCTCTTTCATGTTGCCTCTTGTAAGTATCTGCTTTCTTTTAGGGATTTACTATTACTTCTAGCATTAATCACAATTCTAAAACTCGAGCACAAGCTTCTATCAATTGGATGCATTGATATCGCAATCGAGTCCAAAGGATGTTGATTTTGTTCTTTACGGGCTGCTGTAATTTTTACTTTGATACTTTCAAGTTCATTTTTGTAAAACAAACTTGTCGTTTTCTTTCTCTGTCTGGAAATTTTGTTGATGCATCTTCAACCGCTGTCTAATCAATGATCTACTGTTTATATTATTATATACATGACGTCCAGAATATCCAGAAGGTACTTGAAGGAATGTGAAACTTTTCTTGTAAATGGAAGCAATCGCCAAAATGTATTTGCATATTGTTGGAAAAAAACTATACCTGCCATTTGTACTTCTTGCAATCACTTAAAAGATTTAACAGCATGTGAAAAAAAATGAGATGTTAATGTAGAATCTGATTTGTATTAAATCAAAATATGGAGTCATATGGCTAATGATAGAAAACCCTCAGAGTAATTTTTTATGCTACAATTTGTTCCTCCTGTTTTCTCACTTTCTTTTCTTTATCTTTCTTTTAGTTGGATCTCCTTTCAAATTATGAATGTGGCTTATGCAGTTGATATGCTTCTATATAATTTGCTATCGTTTGCATAACAGGATTGGTTTGAGCAATATCGCGAGCGGACACTAGAGGCTGAGCAATTGATTTTGACTACTTTGAATTTTGAGCTAGGCGTGCAGCATCCATATGAATCTTTGACATCCACTCTTAAAAAATTAGGCTTTTCGCAATCTGGTTTTGTGAACCTGGCATTGAGCTTGATCAGTGAAGGGTAAGTACATTACTTTTAAGTATTTTCATTTAATGTGCTATTTTGCAGTGGGAACCTGCATTGACCAGTCCATATGTTTGATATAGAATTTACCAGTAACAATACATAAGAGCCAGTACTATCACTGTTGTTCGCTCCCTCAGATTTTAATCACTGGATCTGGTTTTTATTTGATCAACCAATGAGGGTCAGCACTTGTAATGATTGGAGACTAGAATTAGTATAATCAACTTTACAGCTTCTATGTTACTGAATTGCACGAGACCTGCTTTCTGCATTTTGTCTCATATTCTGTATTCATCCTGGCATGATATATTAATGTTTTGGATTGGCATATAATTGCAGGGTCCATAGAGGATTAGCATGCACACCTTATGATATTAATAGCTGGCGGTTGATGTGCTGTTCATCAAATGTTTTGTTTTTCAGTGAAGTTGAAATAGAGATATCTTGTGGATGCCTTTTCCATGCTGACACCTTAATGACATGCTTCCATTGGATATAGAAGATAGTGTCATGGATGATTATTAATAAATGCGTCCATTGGATGCCCTGATCTGTGTTCATATGGCAATTCTAGTGTGGAATATTTGTTTCGGTTCGCTTTGTTTCAACATCCATGCCTATGAGTAGCCTGAGGAATTTGTGAAGAGAACTGCTGAGTTGTTTTGCTACCAATGAGCTATTTGCTGGTTATGGTCTGCAAAGTCCGTCTTGACTTGCTTCTTCCTCACTTTGTAAAACTTCTGTTCCCAATTTCTACAGATATATTCCTTCGCAGCCCTTCATCCTTTCTTGCATCCATGTTAAGGACATAGGGGTGTACACAGTATCTTCTTAAACATCTTCCGGCAATATCCATTCTTTTTGACCACCGAGTAAACCTCCTTTTTCATTTTGGAGTTGTCTCCCAAAATTTAAAGCCCTCAAGTGAAGTTTCGGGGTACATAACCTCTATACTTCGGCTGTCAAAGTAGTGTCTTTTGTCTTAGACACTGCCTTTACCCTTCTGTCGAGGAAAAATGAAATGATTAAATGCAGCTACAGGAGGGAATGGGGAAGAGATGGATGGAGAAAGACTGTACTGATATGCATTTTTGGTTTGCACAATCTTTATGATGAGATTATCAGTTTTCTTTAATTGGGTTGTCTTGAGACAATGAGGGGGTGGAGTAAATCCTTTCATATGTAGTCCACCCTATGGTAGGAACATTTTTGATGGAAATGTCAAGCATTTTGACAACCATTGTCAGAGACTCAGAATATTTATATGTTAGTCTTACGTCACTACCTTCTTATTTTGGGGTGAGTTGGGTGGGGTGTGGGTTGGGGGTTGATAAGATGATTCACTTTAGACAATTTACTTTTAGATCTATAATATCCAAGTTATTTGTTATACGCCTTTATCAAATAATTTAGGTGGAATTTGTAGCTTAGGAGAAAAGAACTTCCTCCAGGTGCTTGGGTGACAAACTCGAGGTTGGGTACATATAGATTGAAGCCTAGTAATAGTTGTAAACTGGCTGTGTAAATCTTTGTAAACTGGCAGTTTTTTT
>BKCP01004583.1:501725-522153 GCA_008636005.1 Striga asiatica | reverse complement strand
TTTTTTTTTTTTCTTTTTTTTTTTTGGTTCCTTTTATATATCCTGGCTAAGAAAGATTGTCAACTTTCCCAGGCTACAAAGGCTTTGTTTTCTTAGAACACAAAAGGCTCTTTTGATCACTCTTGAGTTAATTTGAGTTGTAAGTGTCTGCCAGCTTTTATAGTCAAAATCTTGGGACTGGAGGTTGTTTTGATGGGTTTTCAGAATAGATAATGCCTATAAATTTGGCCTCAAATCCTTTTCTCTCAAGTTTTTTTTTTGTGTTTTGTCCATTCATAAAATTATCTTTGGTTGCCCTTTTGTTTTTCTGAAATTTGTTGTGGAGATGGAAATTAATGAGGAAAAAAACTGTTAGTTTACACAATAAGTTACCTATAGTGGCATGGTTTAAATGTCCATGTTGCACCAACTTGTAGTGCACTCCAATCTTCATGCAATGCATAGCTATATATTAAAGTTCAAATTCTCTATTAAAATCATCTTTTGAAAAAATAAAAATGTCTAATGTTATTTTTTTATTCTTTTGACATCATATGGGATCATGAATGATGAGGATGACACAATAATTTGGATATTCGTTTCTTGCGTTTTCATGTCTGTTTTTGCTTAATCTTTTTTCAGCTTATTGGAGTTGCTATTTGACCCTAATATTATCACAAATTAATATGTAGGTCTAATCGATAGGTCTGTCGAATAGTATCCTTAGTGCAATATTCAGAAATGTGCTTGATGTTTGTAATATTCAGAAAATACACATATACCTATAATAAAAATAAAGAAAATAAAATAGTAATACATGCCTAGGCTAGCAAGGGGAACATCAACTTATTGAGGTAGAGAGATCTTACATGCTTTAGCTGTTGCTGTAATTAACTAGAGAACGGCTTTTCTAACACTTGGAAGCAAAGAATGTCCGTCTAAAATGTATTAATATTGTGCTTCATTTGGTACTCTTAAAAAATCAACTTATTATATACAAAAGACTGGCTAATTATGACACTCAGTTGTATAGTTGTATAATTGCTTTTTCTTATTGGCTTAAGGATCTTGTATGTAAAGACTCTATTTTGATCAACTAATATAAGTTCCTTATTCCGTAAAAAAAATAAAATTGGCATGTAAGTTTTGGCAACCCTAAAAGCTGATGATTAGAGTTGGAAAATTCTGCATGTATATATAGAAATGGATCTTAGTGAAATCAAAATTAACAAGATTTTCAGAATATGGCCTTCGTGTGTAGTGGTTTTATTGTCCTTTTTAGGTTTCTTGAGACCGATCAGACGGTCCTTATGAAGAGTGGCTTACATGTTAGATTTCATTATGTATGGTTTTTTTATTTCTGATAATATGTAACGTCCAATTAATAGATTTCATTATGCTATTAATTGGACGTTAGATATTATCAGAAATAAAAAACCATACATAATGAAGTCTACTGAAAAAAAAAAAAAACCCTGATGTTGAAGGTATCATCAACTACATAGATAACTAATCGCTGGATTTTCATTACAACAAAAATAACCCAAATTTGGTCTAATTACCAGAAACTCAACATCATAACAGTATTACACACATTCCTTGAGGTTTGCATTTTCTTGACAGTAAACTGGAACAAAATACTGAAGGTGTATGTCGCAATTTCGACATAAAATTGGGAGATATTCTGTGATTAAACTAAGCCCCAACACAGTTTATATAGTAATTAACCCGAGTTAAGCTATGGATCGTTTGTCCAAGAAAGCTGAGGAAAGTTTAACTTCCTGATACAAAAACTTCATAATGAAACTTCACAGATCATACAACCCCTAAGCAATTCTAAATAAGGCAAAGTAAACACCATCTCAATGAAAAACAAATCGGTCGAATATTCAAAGAATATCGAACAAAATATTATCATCAGTAAATCAAATCAAACCAAGAACCCGAATATGCATCTCTATTCATTCTTCCAAGCATACAAAAATAAAGAAAACCCATGAGTTGGCAATTTAGCACCCCTAAATTCCTCCGAGCACACAAACAACGAGTCACAAGCCCAAGTACCTGCCCACATTTTTTCCGCAGGTAAACTCGTCTGGAACATGAAAACCGCTTTCCCTGAACTTGGACTAAACAGCCAATTGTGCACGTCCCAAAATACCTCCACCGGCATCCCGTCAACCACGATCGTCAAATTCCCACGAAATTTCCACTTCAAATGCTTCACTTGCATAACCGTTTTTGAGTCTATTCGAACCACAAGAAACGGGTCATCCCCATAATTCGTATTGCATTCGATTTTCAAGTCGTGAGTTTTCCCATTTTCGCAAAATTGAGCCTTTGTGCAGAAAATCGACTTTCCACATACGTGCTCCCTTTTCGAAACAAAGATGGAGCCCGAGAGCCGAGCTGTGGAGCCCATTTTCTTAAATGCCTCATCAATTAGATCTCCAACAAGTAAAACCATCTCACCTTTACACACTATCCCGAGGTAATATGAACTTACGGGCTCTGGCCCGGATCCAAATTTCGCCACTGAGAGATCCCAAAAGATTTCGACTTTACCAGAATTCAGCTGTAAAGACTTTGAGCCTTTCCTTTTGGAGAATAAAGAAGGCTTCACGTCGAATTTGCTGATGAACTTATGAGAATCATTATCTATTTCGACATTAAGGCATTGGGCCATCAAACCCTTGCTCCACACAAGGCTAATCAAGCAAGGTTTTTCAAACAGTTCACATCTATAAATGCAGGTCACAGTGTTCTGAGAGGCTTTACTTACATTTACACTCGAACAAGATGGATCGGCAACTTGAACTCCATTCTCCCCAAAGCAAGATGGAAAGTCTCTCATTTTTTAGAACAATAATAACCCAAAAAAAAAAAAAAATCCTCACTTTGTTTTCTGGTCTTCTTTCTTTCACTCACCAGTGACCTTCCTTGGGCTGTATTTCAGCAAACACAAGATTTTTATGCACCCTTTTCACAAGAGAGAAGAAAAGGACCACAAGGAAGGTAAAAAAGAACACCTGTAAGTAAGAAAAAACAATACCGAAAACAAAAATTGAATCTTTGGTGAAATTTTCAAGAACCCATTATGGGTTATGCTTTGGATGGGATTTTGATTCTTGGGTTGAGATGGAGGTGGGTTTTTTTGGAGTTGGGGTGATGTTAAGCAGTGTTGGGAGTTCAACGAGGAGTTAGTTTTATATTCTTATTAAGGTGCAAGAAATATTGAACTGTGCTCAACGAAAGGACGAGAAGCTCAAGATTAGGGGCAAATTTTGCGGAGTAAGCTCAAGAAATATATTCTTAACAGAATTACCGTCAGGGACACTTTTATTTTTCTCTCCGTTCAAAGGAAAAAAGTAACTTGGCCTCACAAAAGACAACATACCAAATAGACATGTTTGAAATTTTTGAAGGGTATGTTTTCACATAATCTAGAGTTTTTAGACGAACTAGTATTCGATCATGTGCTACATATACAAATTAAATTTTATACGTTATATATATGTATTTTATGTAATATTTAAAATCATAAGTTGTATAATGAACATGTCACATTTTATAAAATTTTATCATTAGCGAACATGAACTATATAAATATAAACTATTTAACTAAATAATTAAAAAAAATTAATAATTTAAATAAATAGTTTGAAAAAATCTTTAGAATAAAATAACATTTAATGTGGCTTTATTATTAGTTAATAGTAGCAATTATATAACAAAATAAATAAAAAATATAATTGATTGATTAATGAAAAGTAACGGAAAAATGCGGAAAAGTAAAAAGTGTTTTATTAATTGCTTTGCTAGTAATTATATATATGTAAATTAAGAGCTCAAGTCGGGCCAAACATTAAAACTCTTTTAGTTAACATACCAACTCGTGTTGGCTTGTAAAAGCTCGAAAATGTATATATATTGTAATTTATATAGTTTGGGTCGATAAGGGTATGATTGGATATGAATTTAATTATTTTTTTAGGGTTTTTTTTGTTAACTATATTTAATTTTGAAAAATGTGATATGGTTAGTTGTTAGTGAAAGTTTAAGTTTATATTAAAAATAATATTTAAAATAAAATAATTAAAGCTGATTTGATAAAAAATACTGTTGGAATTAACCAAACAAAACCAAAAGCAAAGAAAGAAAAAAAAAATACACACACCTAATACACAAAATAGAGTAAAACCTCTTCTAATCCTAATAGAAGAACCACATAATCACTTAGCTGACAACCGAGTCCCAAACCACAACTAGGAAACCCAACAGAGCAACAAAGCTAGACTTCAAACCCCAAAACTGCAGACAGTCATGCCGCCTAGTCAAATTTTCGGACCAGATTTGGACTCTGCTGGATGTCGGCACTGAGAAAAAGAGAGAGAGTCGACAAAACACCTGAGGGCTTAGGTTAGGACAAGACTCCAGGAGGGCCCCGCTCAGGACTGCGAGAAGCTGTGCAGCTCTTCGTCCCGGCAACCAGACCGGACCGAGCGCATCAGCGCGGATGAACAAAGCACGACAGCCTCCAAAAAGCAGAGAGAGAAGCGCACATACCAACGAGCACCCTGCGGCGCAGTTGACTCCCACGATTGGAGCGGGATACGTCAATCGACGACCCTTCCCGGAGCATGGGAGAAAGTCTGACCGACGAGATCCACCGGCGGCCATGATGCCCACAAGGCTTCGGTCGAGGTGGAATAGAGTGCACTAGCCATGCCTCGGCCTATAGATTATATTTTGTGTAGAATAAATCATTAATAGTTTATAGATTATAGATTAGGTGAGCAACCGTATAGTCATTTATAAAACCGCATCAAATTATAAAATTCAATATAAAATTTTATTATTTGTCAAATCAAAGTGCATCGTAAATTATAGTTTAGCTGATGTCAACATGGAGTATATGTCACACATCCAATGAATGCGAGTGCCACATTAAGGGTTGCATAAACCCATAAGTTACAAAACAACCCAAATAGAATTTCTGGGTATAGTTGGGGTTATTTCTTTCGGTTATCCTTTTTCTTTCATTTTTGAGCACAATGCCCAAATTTATACGTTCATTTAACAAATCAATGACATCATGCTTCAGTCACCTTTAACAACCATTATTTTCTTTTCACTTCAAAAGTTGATGAATTTCACTCCATCAAAAGAAAATCAACGCATATCTCAACACAAACTTAAGACAAAAAGCGGAGAAAAGAACTAGAATTTGGAAATTCGGGGACGCAAAAATAACATTATTGTGTTCCACCGTAGATTGAAATACACTCTATATACCGAATATTTGAGAGATGCAACGTGAGTTGGATTTTTTCCCCCTTTTTTTTCCCCCTATTTGGGCTACCTAAACAAAGTGTAGGATTTTCGTACTTTCTACATTAAAAGTAAGTCATCGCAATTGATTCGATTTAAGTCAATAAATGGTAATTTTTTTTTCCCAAATTCTCCTTGATTGATGTAATAAAAATATGAAACAAAGTCATCCATCCATTTGATTTCCCGCATATGTTTTAGACTTGAGTGAAATTGTGCTTTATGCTCTTAGATATTCTTTATTTACTTATTTTACACAATTTAAAAATAATCATGTACCACAAAAATTCTATGTAGCCATTAGATAATTTTCGTATGGAGCCATCCACCATTTAATGTATTAACACCTGTTCAAATTGTATTTTTTGTAGGACACATGTCAATACACTACTGGTGAATAATGTGGATGGTTCCATAAATCAAACCATCCGATAGTTTCATAATAAAACTGCTACATATATGGGGATACAATTTTCAATAACATCTCTCCTATTTTACATCGCACAATTTTAATCATTATATTTTAAATATTATTTAAATATAAATTCAAAATCTCATTTAATATTTCACTCAGTCGATTTTACTCAAAATTTACTCATGTTAATCAATAAATCCAATCAAAAACAATTTTTCGTTATATCCAATCCCGCATAAAATTTTGAGTCCGTAAGGAAGTGTCTTTGAGTCCAAACATTAAAATTCCACATTTAAATTAGATGTTGGCACTTAAATTCTAAAACAATTGTATTACTATACAGCGAGATATATTCCACTACAGGTGGAAGTCAAGATCGACCAGATATCGAATAGATAATGATTATAAATTAAAAACATTATTGGACAAAAGCTCATCCAAAATGTCTCATAACAAATTAACAATCCTCAACGAAATTGACTTCCTGATTGCAGTCTAATTATAGGTGCAATCAAGCAGTCTTATGTAGGTGCAAATTGATTACCTTTAAAGTCAGAGCTTAACAGTCAAACCACTGAAAGTCTTGCTTTGAAGTTAGATGAAATGAGAAAGGAATGAAGGAACAAAAACTGGGAGGATTGGGAAAGAATCAAACAGGATCTAGATATGGTTTATTGTTCTGAAGAAGAATTTTGGAGACAGGATGTAAGAACACAATATTTTTCTAATGTCTTAACTCCCTATTGAAAGAGAGAAAATAAATATTGAAAGTCAATTTCGAATCATTAATGTCCATAATTTACTCCTATCAATTAATCAAATAACATATTATTATCAAAATAATATTAGCGTATTTTTTCACTAATGTTCTACTTAAAGAGTTATTATGTACTAATATGTGGTATAATTGACTTTAAAAAAATCAAGGAGTAATTAAACACATAATAAGGTACTTAGCAATGGTGCATGGGATAATTTTCTCATTCATCATAAACAATTCTTACGGGCTTGTTTTCTGCATAGATTATGCATTATATTTTGTTGATATCCTAGTTACATCATACATACCTAGCGGTCGAGCCAGATCAGGGCAGATCGGGCCAGGCCCATTTCCTAAAGAATACACTAAATATTGAAAAATATGTCAAAATACAACACAAATAATTGCCCAGTTGCTTTTAAGAAGTTACGAACTTAATTTTCTTCTTAATTATCACCCATCGTTTTTACAAACGACAAATGAGTCCTATTGCTGATTGCTCCATTGATAGTTCCAAAAGCATGATGTCTTTTGTAATCATAGACATGTGCCAATTTTATTATACAAAACATAACGATAATGGAAAACTAATAAGGCAAGGATACTCCTAAAGGAATACAACTTTTCACCAGTCATCTCGACTCATCTGAAAGGAGTTGATCGTAAAGTCGTTTTGAGTCTCATCCCCTGATAACGAAACCCAACTTTCATTTCGGAACTTAGCCGCTCTCATTTTGAAGTTAACCATTAGACTCATTACAAGACTCTTTCCTAAACAGTTGTCTCTCTTCCCCAAGTCCCAAGAAGAAAAAAAAAAAAAAAAGTCAGACCTGAACACAATCTCCTCTCTTTCGCTTTAATTCCTCCTCTTTCACGGGTTGACCAGCGTTGGGATGGAGCTCGTCAGCATTTCTCTATGTTGACGATATGATCATGACGGGAGATGATGTTACCGGTGTTTCCGATTACAGGACTATCTTCTTCAACATTTTTAGATGAAGAGTTTGGGTCAGCTTCGCTAGTTTTTTCCGATTTCTTTATAAACTACTTTTTGGTTTGTTTGTTGGTGTCAGGGTTGTGTTGGGGGACGTGTCGGTAGTGGAGTCCTATGATTGTTGTCTGGTGGTGATTCATTTGGAATTGAAGGAGGGTCAGTCCTTGTTGCTTTGGGTCTAGTTAGCCATAGTCTGTTGAGTTAAGGAGTTTGGAATTGCTAGACTTTGGTCAGGGCTTGATTCTTTTTCTTCGGCTTATCATCGGTTGTCACTTTCTCTAAGGAGGTTAGGATTTTGATGCCGACGAGAGTCCGTTAGTATTTCTCGATACATATGATCGACTCCGTCTTTTAGTGTGATATTACTATATTTTTATTATTATTTAGGTGAGTTTATTTATATTATGTTTGAACTTTTATTATCTAATAGTGGACTTATTGTGTTTGGGCTTAATTAATAGTTATTAGGATTTGATGTAATATTTAAGAGAACGGTTGTGAGCCTGAAAAAGGGAGTTATCAGATTTTCATTTTCATCGTTCAAAAAGAAATTTGTGTGTTCTTCTTTAGTTCTCTGTGAAATCTCCTTCCATCACCTATCTGCTGCATCATTTGGTATCAGTCAACCGGACTGATTCACGATGCCGCCACGACGCCGTGATGCCGAAATTGATGAACGATATCAATGAATGGAAGATCGTATGCAATTGTTGGATACTCGGGTTACGGATCTATCTACCGGAATTGAAGACATACGTCTCACTCTTGTTACCATGGTGCGTGAACAGCAGACCCGTGATGTTTCCGGAGGTAGGGGTGGTCGCGGGGCTCCGCGTGGAGGTCGTGGTGGTCGCGGTGTTCCTCGTCAACCGCACCAACAACCGTTTGTCGGAGATGATGATAGTGAGGCGACGTGGTCGGACGGTAACCCTTTTGCCGAGGGGTTCGACTGCGACCGTGACTTTGATGGTCATAAACGTCGCCCTCAGGAGGATGAGCATCTCCGCCATTTTTCGCCTAACCGTCGTTCACAGGAAAATTTGCAGGTCCCTCACCGTGCCGGTTTTTGCCGCGACTTTCCGGTTCGCGAGATTCCGCGATATCGCCGTGCGACTGCTGACGGATACGACGCTCGTCGTGGGCCGCTGGATGGTCAGCGTGGGCCTGTTCTTTTTGATGACGCCGGTGACGATGATGGCCCTCCTTGGGCTGGCAAGTTTGCAGGTGGCCGAGATCCTCCATTACATCTTCTTTATGGCAGGGCTGCCGGACAGCCGCTGGGAGTCAGCTTTTCGGGTCGAAATTCCAGAATTTTCTGGTGGCCTGGATGTCAGTGATTTTCTCGATTGGTTGGCCGCCGTTGAGGCCGCTCTTGATTTTAAGAATATACCGGATGATAGACGGGTTGCTCTTGTCGTCACTCGACTACGTGGACGTGAAGCTGCTTGGTGGTTAGAGTTATAGGGGGTGCGGCATTGCCAGGGCAAACCGAAAATAATATCGTGGTTGAAATTCCGTAAGTATCTTGAACGTGAATTTTTTGCCTTTTAATTATGTTCGTACTTTGTATCAACGATTACAAAATTTAAGGGAAGGATTACGTACTGTAGACGATTATACGGAGGAGTTCTATAAACTTCTTGCCCGTGTGGATATACGTGAGACTCCGGATCAATTAGTGTCTCGATATATTGGGGGGTTACGTGTTTCTGTCCAGGATGTGTTGAACCTGTTTACTCCGGTTTCGGTTTCTGAGGCGCATCAGAGGGCTCGACTTCGTCCTTTTTACCGCCTCGACAGCCTTCGACTCATCCAACGACTTTGGGACCACCTTCATCTTTCGACCGCCTGGGGTTTCTGCTTCTTCCGACAATCCTGTTGGTGGTACTGCGCCCGGGGGTAACATCCGTCAGACAGGTGCTCCTCGGTGTTTTTCTTGTGGCGAACTGGGCCATCGTCAGGCTTAATGTGGTTGCTTCAGATGCAGTGGAGAAGTTGCATTTGAAAACGGAACCCTATCCTTAGCCGTATACGTTAGCTTGGATACAGAAGGGGACTTCTGTTACGGTGGATCGTCGGGTCTTAGTGGCCTTTTCAGTAGGATCTACGTACAAGGATGAGATTTGGTGTGATGTTGTTCCGATGGATGCTTGTCACTTGCTTTTAGGCCGACCGTGGCAATTTGATCGTGTTGTTGTTCATGACGGGCGTCTCAACACGTATGGTTTTCTTTTCCATGGTGCTCGGATAGTCCTCCACCCTTCATTATCTCGTTCGCTATCTGCGCGACCTATAGTGGATCAGTCACCTTCTTCTTCATCTGTATTATTTCTTTTCCGGTCTGCCTTTGTTCGTGAGATGATTGATGCTCCTATGGTTATTCTTATTGTTGGTTCTGACTCGGTCTCCGATGTTTCACCTCCTACCTTGATTCAGCCTTTGCTTCAGGAGTTTGCTGATGTTTTTCCCACCGACTTATCTAGTGGTTTACCTCATTTATGTGATATTCAACATCAAATTGATTTGGTGCCGGGCGCTTCTTTGCCCAATCGTCCTCATTATCGGATTAGTCCAACAGAGCACAAGGAGCTTCGCCGTCAGGTTGAGGAATTGTTACGGAAAGGTTCTATTCGCCGCAGTCTCAGCCCTTGTGCAATGCCGGCTCTCCTCATTCCGAAGAAGGACAAGTCGTGGAGGATGTGTGTTGACAGTCATGCGATAAATAAGATTATGGTATGTTATCGTTTTCATATTTCACGATTGGATGATTTGTTAGATCAATTACATGGTGCGACTGTGTTTTCCAAGTTAGATCTTCGGAGTGGGTATCATCAGATTCGGATTCGGCTGGGTGATGAATGGAAGACGGCTTTTAAGATTCGAGAGGGTTTGTACGAGTGGATGGTTATGCCATTTGGGTTGTCTAATGCTCCGAGTACTTTATGCGGGTGATGAATCAGACACTTCGTGACCTTATCGGGAAGTGTGTCGTCGTTTATTTCGACGACATACTAGTCTACAGTCGTTCAGTTGAGAAGCATTTACATCATGTCCGTGAGGTACTTCTCCTTTTACGAGCTGAGTCTTTCTATGCCTCTCCGGGCAAGTGCTCTTTCCTTGTGGATTCTTTGTTGTTTTTGGGATTTATTATTTCTTCAGAGGGTGTTCGAGTTGATGAGAATAAAGTTGCTGCTATTCGGGGTTGGCTGACTCCTACGACATTCATCGAGGCTTATAGTTTTCACGGCCTGGCTTCCTTTTATAGACGTTTCATTGCTCATTTCAGCTCTATTACCGCCCCTATTACTGATTGTCTTACAGTCAAATCTTTTTTCTGGACTCCTCAGGCTGCTGATGCTTTCGATCTCATTAAACGGAAGCTCACTTCGGCTCCAATTTTGGTGCTTCAAGATTTTTCTCAGCTTTTCGAGCTCTCTTGTGATGCATCCAAGGTGGGGATTGGGGCAGTCCTTTGCCAAGAGGCGCAACCTGTAGCTTTCTTTAGTGAGAAGTTGTCAGGTCCCAGATCCCGTTACAGCACTTATGATGTCGAATTTTATGCTGTGGTCCGTGCTGTTCGACATTGGCGGCATTATTTATTTCACCGGGAGTTTGTGCTTTTTACTGATCATGAGGCACTTCGCCATATTTCTTCTCAGGAAAACATTTCAGCTCGACATGCCTCTTGGACATCCTTTTTACAGCAGTTCACCTTTGTTCTTAAACATCGGTCGGGTGTTTCCAATCGAGTTGCCGATGCTTTGAGCCGCCGTTCTCTTCTTCTGTCGGATATGCGTATTCAGGTCGTTTGGGTTTGATTTATTACGCGACTTGTATGCTTCCGATGTTTTCTTTGGCCTTATTTTTGTTCGTTTGGCTTCCGGTCCAGTTGATGATTTTGTACTTCGTGAGGGTTTCCTTTTTAAGGGAATTCGACTTTGTGTTCCTGATTGTAGTCTTCGGTTGAAGTTGATTGAGGACCTTCATGGAGCCAGACATGTGGGACGGGATCGTTCTGTTGAGCTCGTCCAGCGACGCTACTTTTGGCCTACTGTTCGACGGGATGTTTCTCGTTTTGTAGAGCGATGTCGGGTGTGTCAGGTGTCGAAGGGTGTTGCTACTAATGCTGGTTTATATCGGCCCCTGCCGATTCCTTCACAGCCATGGACTTCCATTAGCATGGATTTTGTTCTTGGCTTACCCCGTACTCAGCGAGGTAACGATTTTATTTTTGTTGTTGTCGATCGCTTTTCTATGATGGCCCATTTTATTCCTTGCAAACGTACAACTGATGCTGTGCGTGTGGCACAACTGTTTTTTCGAGAGATATATCGTTTGCATGGATTGCCGACCTCTATTGTATCTGATTGTGATACACGCTTTCTTAGTTTCTTTTGGCATAGTTTGTGGCGACAGACGAACACCAGACTTGATTTTAGTAGTGCTTACCATCCACAAACCGATGGTCAGACTGAGGTTGTTAATCGTTCTTTGGGTAATTTGCTTCGTTGTCTGGTTGGTGATAATTTGCGTTCTTGGGATCTTCGCCTTAGTCAGGCTGAGTTTGCACATAACTCTACTGTTAGTCGCGCTACTCGTTATTGTCCGTTTCAGGTGGTATATGGTTTTGTACCCCGTGGGCTAGCTGATTTGATTTCTCTCCCTTCTTCTGATCTTGATGATCGCCGCACGACGGATGTGATGTCTGATTTGCGACGTACTCATGCTGATGTGCGTGCTAATTTGGAGGCCACTACTGCTGCCTATAAGCAGTGAGCCGACATTCGGCGCCGACACGTTGAGTTTGATGTGGGTGATTTCGTGTGGGCAGTTCTGACGAAGGATCGTTTTCCGGCACAGAAGTACAACAAATTATCGGCTCGAAAGATTGGTCCTGTTGAGATTATTGAGAAGATTAATCCGAACACTTACCGTCTTCGTTTACCGTCTCATGTGCGTACTTCAAATGTCTTTAATGTCAAGCATTTAGTGCCTCATGGAGACAATTCTACCGACGAGAGTGGTACGGATTCGAGGGCGAATCCTCTCCAACGGGGGAGACTGATGCCGACGAGAGTGCGTTAGTATTTCTCGATACATATGATCGACTCCGTCCTTTAGTGTGATATTATTATATTTTTATTATTATTTAGGTGTGTTTATTTATATTATGTTTGGGCTTTTATTATTTAGTAGTGGACTTATTGTGTTCGGGCTTAATTAATAGTTATTAGGATTTGATGTAATATTTAAGAGAACGGTTGTGAGCCTGAAAAAAGGAGTTATCAGATTTTTATTTTCATCGTTTAGAAAGAAATTTGTGTGTCCTTCTTTAGTTCTCTGTGAAATCTCCTTTCATCACCTATCTTCTGCATCAGATTTTGCGGTAAGTAGTGAATAGGGTTTTATTGCAGTGTGTTATATAAGTGTGAGTTGTTTGTTTTTAGTGTTTCTCTTTTATTTGTTGTCTGTCTTAGTCTGGTTATTCTCTATATTGGTTGTGTAGTTCTCAGGGGTTGATTCAATCTTTGTGCTGGTTATTGGAGTGTCCATTGACACTTTAAATGTATTCATTTTGAGTTTTTCAAAAACAACGAAACCACACTATGTTTTAATTTGTGGCACGTCAGGTCAGGTCGGTTATCACAAATCATAATCTGAAATTTATCATCACATGTACCTTTATATTGACATGGTTAATGGTTTGCAATAATGCATGCGTCATTTTTTATATTATCCATTTATTTATTATTATTATTTATTTATTTTGAGAAAAAACGTCCTTATAATTTTGTATCTAGCAACTAGTAATATTACATTTTTCAAAATCAACTATAATTAACAAAAAATCAATAAAAAAACTAAACAAATTCATATTCAATCACACCTTAAACAAGTTGATTAATCATTATTTTGAAATACAAATACATACACATATCGTATTTTAATTTATGTTGTTATTTTTTAATTTACTCTTCTATTTTCATATTTTCCTTTTTTCATACTATTCGCACAGCCGAGAGTCCAGACCAATTCATTCTTCGCACTTTCTTGCCCTTTTCTTCTATTGATTTTCTTCAAGAACATCATCCAGAATTTCGAAATTCATATCCGATTTAGCACACTCGATTATCGTTTTGAGTTCAGTTAAAGATATCCCACATATTTCATCACCTATCGACCACTGTTAAGTTCTGAGTTTCGCTCCAGATCTAATAATGCTGGGTTTATAGAATTGCAGCTCTCTTTTTTCCCCGATAAAATGCCTCGCTTTTGTTAATTCCGAGGTGAATTTCGCGCTGTCTGTTGCATGACAATGGAAAGAAGCGCGAAAGCCGGAATCTTGAAGAAGAAAGGTCCTTCGGGGTGTTTGGTTATCAAGAAGAAATCGGGGAATAAGAATTCGGGAGGTGGCTCGGGGGGCCTGTATGATGATAGCAAGGCGAAAGAAAGGGATAGGTTGCTTGAAACTTATTCGGGCTCAGGCTCGGGCACAGGCACGAGCTCCAGTTCGGGTTCGAGTGATGAGGATGTACCTTTGGAGTTTATGAGACGAAAAGTGAGTGAAAGGAGATCGGACAACGGTTTGAAATCCCATAAGAAAGAGAGTCTTGAAAATAGAGAGTTCAGTGGTGGGAGGAAACGGAGTAGTTTGGAGTTGTTTGATTTTGACGAATACGATGAATTTGACCCTAAGACGATGAGGAACTTGTATGTTGAGGATAGGTTTGAGAAAATCGAGAGGAAGTATAGTGGGAATGTGATGAAGGGTTTTGGTTCTGGTTTATCTAATAGGAATTTTCACCATAGTGGTAGTGGAAGCAAAATGGGGTTGAAGGGCGAAAATGTGAAGCATAGTAAAAAGCACGCGGTGGATGATGATGATGATGATGACATGCCCATTTTTCTTTTAAGGTCGAAGATTCAGAAGACGGCTGGTGAACCAATCAGGGTGCAGGGGAAAAACGGTGTTTTGAAGGTTATGGTGAAAAAGAAGAAAAAGGTGGACTTCTCTTCCCAGGCTAAGAATGACGACACTATTGAACTGAAAGAAGGAAAAGCTTCGAGGTCCGATGATGCAGCCAAGAAGGATCTGTTTGCTGATAATGAGAAAAGTGCTGAGAAAGAGAAAAAGGAGAAGGTAAATGGAAGTATACAAGTATATAAATCAAAGAAAAGGATGAAAAAAGAGCAAGAAAGATCTTCACCTCCCAAGAATTTTACTCCCATAAAAGGAAAAGAAGGTAAAGCGCAGCGTGGTGGGAGTACCGAAAAGCAAAAGCTGCGAGAGAAGCTAAGAGGGATGTTAGTTGATGCTGGGTGGACCATCGACTATAGGCCGAGGCGTAATAGAGACTATTTAGATGCTGTCTACATTAGCCCTGGTGGGACAGCTTACTGGTCAATTACAAAGGCACATGAAGCGCTCAAGAAACAGTTAGTAGATGAAGATGGAAAAAATAGTTCGGAAATGGGGTCCCCGTTGTTTGCACCTCTACCCGAAGATCTCATAAATAAACTCACGAGACAAACCAAAAGGAAAGTGAAGGATGGAGCGAAAAGGAAGAGAAAAAAGGACAAGCGTGCAGAGACCTCAGATAGCGATGAAGATGATGAATCAATTGAAGGTTCCCCGAAAAGGAAAAGAGAGAAAGTCAGAGTTGACAGGTCTTCAAAGGGTTTAAGTTCTAAAGCTACAGGGAGTTGCACCCTTATGGTCCGTGGGCATGATAATGGGGATAGCTCAGATTCTGATGAGTACGTTCCTTATTCTGGGAAAAGAACTGTCTTGTCCTGGCTGATAGACTCTGGAAAAGCAAGATTAAGTGAAAAAGTGCAGTATATGAACCAGAAGAGAAGCCGGGTGATGTTAGAAGGGTGGATCACTAGAGAAGGGATCCACTGTGGATGTTGCAGTAAAATTCTTACTGTCTCGAAGTTTGAGGTGCATGCTGGCAGCAAATTGCGCCAGCCATTTCACAATATATTCTTGGAGTCGGGCTCGTCACTTTTGCAGTGCCAGGTTGATGCCTGGAATAGTCAGGATGAGGCTTTGCTTCAGGATTTCTGTAGTGTTCGTGTTGATGGTGATGATCCAGATGATGACACGTGTGGGATTTGTGGCGATGGAGGTGATCTGATCTGTTGTGATAGTTGCCCGTCAACTTTTCATCAGATCTGTATGGAGATACAGGTACTTTTTGGTGGATTTTTTTAGCATAAAAGTTGTGTGTATGTTTTAATCATCACTAAAATTGAACTTAAGTGTGTGATTGGTGAGGCTTGTGCATATTTTTCACTTTATGCATTCACATATTTGCCTCCTGAATTTGTTACAAATTGTTTATATTTCTGCTCTTCTTAGGCAGTAAATAAATCCAGTTCAAAGTATTGCGGCTTTAATATATTATAGCATGGGTGCTTTCTTNAAAACGAGAGTGCCGAGGATGACCTTAGAAGATGCTACTTCTGTGAGAAAAAATGTAATAGGTTTTTACAGTGTTAGAGTTCTACTTGCATTTCTTATTTTCTCTCCATCTCACATATCTCTCAGAAATATGCAAATGCAGTCTTTATGTATATATATATATATATATATATATATATATATATATATTTTATTTTTTCAATGTAACTATCTTGATCATTCGGTCTCATCTTTTTGTAGATCACAAATCGTGCGGTGAACATTCAAATGCTCTACCTTTGAATTCAGATGGTGCATCTTTCTGTGGAGTGAAGTGCCAAGAGGTGCTGTGCATAGGTTTTCCTATGAGTAGTTACTCCACAAGAGATAGTGAATTGCTCAACATATTGTCAATTGTACTTTATGTCAATGTTTTTTTGCATTTGCAGCTTTTTGATCATTTACAGAAGATCCTTGGAGTTAGACATGAATTGGAAGCAGGATTTTCATGGTCGCTTATTCAAAGAAAAGACGTGTCTGATGCCTCACAGAGTGGATTTTCTCTCAGGGTGGAGTGCAACTCTAAGCTAGCTGTTGCATTATCTATCATGGATGAATGTTTCTTGCCCATTATTGACAGGAAGTCTGGGATGAATTTGGTTCATAATGTTGTCTATAACTGTGGGTAAGATATGTAGTCAACCAAGCTAATGAAAAATACATAAGCCTCGTTCTCTGCTACTTAAAGATATTAGTGTATCTTAAGCAATTGTGTTCGATTTTATGCAAATTGTGTTTCTACTAGTCTTTAAGGATTTACATAGATTTTTTAGTACAATTGCTAGTTCTGTGTTCTGATTTTATGCAAATTGTGCTTTCTCTATTTAAGTGTTTTTTTTTTGGCCTTTAACCATATTAGTGAGGTCTTAAGGACGAATCTCCGTTTTCAAGCATATAAAATATTTTACATGCTTTCTCTTTGTAACTGGGTCAATTATGGTACTGCCCCATTTGTAATATTACCCATCTCATTTTAAATCGTTTTCTTGTCTGTATAAATACTACAGCGTCTTCCGTTAAATTAATTTTATTTTATTTTTCATCACCCCATTCCTTTTGCTTCCTTTAATACTTGTTTATGTTTCCTTTTTAATAGTAGTAAATCCCTGGTGCTTCATACACACACTGTAACACACTTCCTAATATAATCTTCTAGTTTTTTATTAGTTTCCCAACGAGTAGTTCAATTGGTTCTTTCTCTGCCCGCAGAGTATCTGTACCATTTTGCATTTTCCATTTTTTTTTACGTCTATCCACCTACACTCTCTGTATCTTACTGGCAGTAGGCACAGAGAAAAATTAATAAAAACTGGAACACATTTTAATAGGNCAGACAAATAAATAAATATTTATAACTTATCCTATCAGGCCTTCTTTTGCAGATCAAATTTTAACCGGCTGAATTTTCGCGGATTTTATACGGTAATTTTGGAGCAGGGGGATGAAATAATATCTGCGGCATCTATCAGGTATGCTTCTTGCTGGCATTTTCTGTACTTGGGGCTTAAAAGTTAAAACACACCTTAGCAACCTTAAAAATGGAAGTATAAGCTTTGCATGAGTTATTGATTCTTTAGTTCTATCTGCAGACATTGTAAAGCCATCTGAACATATTAGTATTTCACTTGATAGGCTCCATGGAGACCGTTTGGCTGAGATGCCATTTATCGGGACTCGTGAGATCTATAGGCGACAAGGAATGTGCAGACGCCTTTTATCCGCCATTGAAACTGTAAGGATTGTTGGACTTAACTAATATGTTTCACATTTGTTGGTCTTCTAAAACAATTCGAACCTGGGATGTGTATTGAATACTAAACTGCTGGACTAATTTAATTTTTTTGCTTTGTTTTGCTGGACTTGTGATATAATAACGACTTTTTGTTATTTCAGGAACTTTCTTCGCTCAAGGTTGGACGATTGATCATTCCCACCATATCAGAGCATATGAACACGTGGATTCGAGTTTTTGATTTCGAAAAACTTGAGGATTTGCACAAGAAAGAAATAAAGTCCATGAACATGTTGGTTTTTCCAGGGACAGATATGCTGCAGAAACAGTTAGTGAAGCAGGAAAATTCTGATGGTAAATATTTTCGGTTTTTGGTATATAATTTTTATCATTTCAATCTATTTACCGTAAGATACTTTACTTCTCCTTTTCTAAGCTATGTATTTTTTGGGGAAGGCGTGAATGTCTCCATCACAATGAACAATCAACCTCGATCACCAATTTCAGTTGAAAAGCCCGATAAAGAGGCGAATAGTGATTCTGGGCCGGGTCTCAAGCCCAAGACAAACGAGGAAGCTGAATCAGTAGATTCTCCTTCACCACAGACAATAATACCTCCTTCAGCGGCTGTTCACAAATCGGATAATGAAGCACCTCCTTTATCAGCTGCTGTTATTAGTGAATGTGCTCATCATTCTCTTCACACCCAGGAAACAACTCTCCAGAAGCCTGAGATTGAAATCGAGCATAGAGAATCTCCCGATAACTCGGAATGCTCTCCCAATCAAGCTGAAACGAATGCATGCAAAATCGAAACTCCTTCCTTGGATTCTGTTAGTGGCGTCACTGTAGAGAGTTCAAAGTCTGGAAATGCTGAGCTCAATGTTGAGGTTGCTGAAGATGCTGGCCCCACGAAAACTGAAGACGAAGGTTGTAATGAACTTCTTCTTGATACAGATAAGATAAAGTCGATGAGATATACCTGTTTTACGAATAACAAATTTCACTTTCTTGAACACACGATTTATCAAGATTAATAAATGTCAAAGGCGTATTGTGATTTAAAAATTTGCAGGGTGTTCGCAAGACAATAATATAAAAAATAGGCTAACTCTTGGGGTAGTTCCTGTAACCAACCCTAATATATTTCACCTTTGTTGTTCAATGGCAGGCGTTAAGGGCTCTGAGTCAACTCACAATCAACTTCAATTGCTCGTTTCTTCTGAAATGCCTGATAGACAGGAAAGCAGCAATTGTGGGCCATGCCTCGAGTCCAAGGCTAACAACAAAGTTGAATCATTGGATTCTGTTTCTGCACAAACAACCGTACCTTCAATGACTACTGATGAGCAAGATAAGTCGGCACATCCTGTTTCAGATGCTATTAGTGAATCTGAACCCAAGGACAACTGATGTCAAGCCAGTAATAAAAATCGAGCAAAATGGGTTTTCAGAAAAAACCTAAAATTGCTCCCCAACTCTTGCTGAAAAGCAGTGCGCGTGAAACTGAAGCTCCTTAGAGAGTTCGAAATTTCAAAATGCAGAGGTTAATGAAGACTTTTCAGAAGATGCTGGCACCACAAAAACTTAAAGAAGTTTGTAGGGAATCTCTTCCCGATACAGAAAGCTACAGTCATAGGAAATCCAATGAAGAAAATGGGACACCTCATGCTTTTAATGGGTAAGTTGCTTCTGTTTCGTGTTGCGAAGGATCAGATTAGAATATATATAGATACAAATGAAAGCTGTGTTGAGTTGCTGTTTAGAATGAGAACTCGGTAATTAGCAACTGGACTCGTATTGGTTTGAAGTTCCCTGCCTGAGGGGAGGTTTATAAATGTTAGGTCGTTCCACGTATGCAACATGATTGAATTAAGGCTTGAATGTTAACGAGCTGTAAGGGCTTGGCCAGAAAATTTTTGTATTCATTTTTTTTTTTTNGAGATTCCTATTTTTATAGTACATGTGTTGGATCGACTTGTATCAGTATATTTTATTACATACAAAAATGCTCCTTAACTCACTGTAGACTACGCCTGCACACAATCGAGCGGCTCGAGCTCGAGTTTGACTGAACTCGAGCTCATATTTTATATTGTCGAGTGGCTTGAGATATATATTAAATTACTAAAATACCCATTGTATATATATGCATCATAATATTAATATATGTACTTAATGGTAATTTTATAAAGTTGCTTGAAAACTTTCGATCCGAACTCGAGCTGAGCTTGAGCATTTTGAATGCGAGTCGAACAAGCCGAGCTCGAGCTATTGTATCTTTTATCGAGCTCGAGCTCGAGCTCTAGCCTCATAATCGAGCTCGACGAGCTTGAGCTCGAGAAGCTAAAAAAAAAAAAAAAATCAATCTTGCTCGATAAAGTCAGTGCTCGACTCGGCTCGGCTCATTTGAAGCTCTACTGTAGACATGTTAAGTCGTGACCACTTGCATGTGCAAGATCTATTATTTGCCACATTAGGTAGATAAGATTTTGTGAATTTTTAATTATATATTTATATGTACGTGTTACTATTTGCCGTCCTATTATTACGTATACTGCTCTTCTTAGACATTTTGCTCCTGTCATTTTTTTAAAAATCTCAAAAAATTATAAAATCCTCTGTACCAGGCGATTTCTGACGAGAAAATGTCCGAAAATGTGTGATTTTTGGCCGACTGACCGGCAAAACCAGCCGGAACACCGTCGATCGGCCGGCTGGCTATGTAGGCCGGGGCCATTTTGACTTTT
>BKCP01004583.1:485924-501711 GCA_008636005.1 Striga asiatica | reverse complement strand
TACCATTTTCTTTGGAATGATCAATCACCAAAGTAAAAAAATAAAAATAAAAATAAAAATTTTCTAGCCAATATTTTAAGTTTAATTTTTGGGTCTAAGAGGTGATTAAAACACAATCTTATACGAGGATTTGACCTGAATTGAATAATAATGCACGGTACATCTTAGAAAAGGGAAAAAAATGTGAGTTACATAAATCGGGTTTGCAAATAAATCAAACGAAGCGTTTTGTGTAGAAATAGATACTCTCTCACGTCTAATCCCCGGCGAGCACCCCCACCCGCCGCCGCTGCCGCTTCCCGTCAACCGTTTGTTCAGTTTCCTCGACTTATGGACCTCTCAATCTCGCAGAGTTCGGTCAAAAGTTCGTTTTTCAGTCAATCGCGCCTCTGCAATTCACCGGTTATTCTCTCGCAGCGCGTTTTCCTCCCTCTACCCCTTCAGCAGCGCAATGTACAACTCTTCTCCAGGTACCTCACGACCCATCCAATGGAGTTCATTGCACCTCATGCGGTCGTTAACAATAGTTCTCCGTCGACAGAAATAGCTCAGGGTAAATTGGACTCGTTTTTTCTCTTCTTTTCCTTATTCGTATTGCTGTTTTGGCCTGTCTTTGATAATTGCCGGAAATTGAAGGGGTAAGAATTGGAGAGGTGAAGAGGGTTACCAAGGAGACGAATGTCAGTGTGAAGATTAATCTGGATGGTAGTGCCACAGCTGAAAATAATACGGGCATTCCATTTCTCGATCACATGTTAGATGTATGTTATTTGTTTATTCGTGAGCATGTTTTTGTTTTTTTTTTTTTTGGTTGAATTTTATTAAACATGGAATATGCAATTGAACTCGTATTGAAACTTGATGAAGTAAAGTATTACCTAATGTTAGCCAGAAGACTCGTATTGAATCTGTGTGTCCTTGAATAAATCCGAATATTTTTCATAGTGCTTACAAGTTCGAGAGCTACTAAGGGGGTTGGTGTTGATTATTCTCTGTATGTAGTCATTCACTCATTGTTTGTGTACTTTATCTGTAAACTATAGTAATTAGGCCAATATTAGAAGTGTGGATTATTTTTTCTGCTTCTATTGTGTTTAAAATATAAAGAGTTGTTTGGCAGTAATAGATATGTCTTATATTTTCCATCCAAAATGAAATGATCATTTTGACCGGGGTTGTTGAGTTGGTGATTGAGTTATTTGAGTGCAACAGGTGTTACATGGTATCGTTGTTTATATGTTAGATTCGAATAAGCTAGAATTCTGAATATTGCTGTTTTTATCATCTGTTACAGCAACTTGCTTCACATGGGTTATTTGACGTACATGTTAAAGCCACTGGAGATATTCATATTGATGATCATCACACTAATGAAGATATAGCCCTGGCAATTGGAACTGTATGTTTTCCAAGATTCAGAATTCCAATTTCTGTATCATTACCTTTTGCAATACTTTAGGGCAACATTATTTCTCTTGGATGCTTCATTCATTGTTTGTTTGTACTCGACATCCTTTCTCTAGTTTGCGCCACATATCTGTGAAAGAAACCTGTTTGGCATGTAAGTGGCCATGTGGATCTGATTGGTCTTGTTTCGGAAATCATATTCATCTTTTGAACATAAGTCTTCAATATTTAAATCTCCTTTTGCTTGCATTAAGAAATAAATTGTATCCATTTCGAATACAGGTTGTATCTTTTGTTGTATGTTTGTTATACGCTTTTCCAATGTTCAGCGTGGGCCAGAACCAAGAAGCCGTAGACATGCTTTACTTGCAATATTTTACGGTTAGTCTGGAAATCAATTGTAGTAACAATAAATTCCTGCAGGCTTTGTTGCAAGCACTTGGTGATAGGAAAGGAATTAACAGGTTTGGAGACTTCTCGGCTCCTCTTGATGAAGCACTTGTACATGTTTCGCTGGTATGATGCTGGAAAAATACTGACCTCTTCTGGGGAGTATGGACTTTACAAAAGTTCGTTATTTATCTATCAAGCAGATGCAACATTTAGTCTTCTATCATCTATAGGAAGAATTTTACTGGAGTTGCGAAAACAAAAGTCTATGATGTAGTATTTTCTCCCATCATGAGAAATGGTTTCCATTCTGAATATGTGAATATTCTTTTGAATTTATTTTTTAGGATTTGTCTGGAAGGCCTCATTTGGGTTATGATTTGCACATACCAACAGAGAGAGTTGGAACTTACGACACACAGGTACTCTGTGTTATTAAATGACTCAATTTCGTAGGTGACATCTGAGTTATTGTTGTAGTTGATTTTACCTTATGTTAAACACTGTTCCTTGCACTTAGCTTGCATAAAATCAACTTCCTGTAGTTTCATTTTTTCCTCAACTGCATTCCCCTGTGTATTGACTCACTCGTATGTTTTGGTGCTTTCAGTTGGTGGAGCACTTCTTTCAGTCTTTGGTCAATACCTCTGGGATGACACTACACATACGACAGGTAAAACTTTTTTTTTTTCCTGAAGGTTTTGTATACATTGTAAGAGTAGCTAGGTGGTGAAAATCTTAATACCTTCATTTGCAGACAAATTCCTCCTAGAATATTGCTTTCACAAAAGTTATGGAAAAATTGTATGCAAAGACACTAATTCCTTAATTCGTCATATTGCTTGCAACGGCTGACATTGGATTGTACAATCTAGTATATATTTGTGTAGCTTGTTTCTTGCTTTTTTGGGAAGACACCAGTATATGTTTCATATAATAATCTTTACACGATGTAGCGTAATAAATTTAACTCTATGTGTACTGTTTGGAAGGGACAATAGTGGGTCAAAGATAGTTTTAAGGTAATGCCATAACTTTTTTAATAAATAATGTCATACTTTTCCGAACAGGTCAAATAGTTGCTTCACATTTTTATTTTTTTTTGTATTTTTTTTTTTTCATGAATATGACGTTTCATTGTGGCAATATGAATTTTGTTGAAAAAGTATGCCTGCCTAATGGAATAGAATTACCTACTGATCAGTCAAATCTTATACAAGCAAAATTCCTTAACATGCCCCTCCATTTATAAAAATCAATGAAGTAGCAAAATTACCTTTAGTCTTATTAATTAGTGTGTGCATATTCTAATCCATGTTTTCTGAATGGTTGAGTTCTGATAATCGGAATAGCTTGCTGGGAAGAATTCTCACCACATCATCGAGGCAACCTTCAAGGCATTTGCAAGGGCCCTTCGGCAAGCAACAGAGTATGATCCTCGCCGTGGAGGAAGTGTTCCAAGGTTTGTACTTTCAATAATTATTAATTTAGGATGAGTGTTTGTGTTTAGCTCTCTTGTAAAAAAAAAAATGGCAGTTTTCTTAGGAGCCCTAAAGACGGGTTTAACTAAGTGTTGCAAGTTTATCTTGAAATTGTGTTTGTTATGCTAGACTTAAAACTCTTCGTGTTTTTTCCTTTATAGCTCGAAAGGTGTCCTCTCGCGCTCTTGATGCTTCATCAATTGCGCCAAAAACTAAATGCCAGGCTTGCCAGCTCATACAACTAAACATTCAATGTTCAGAAACGAAATCATTGCAAAGGTTTGCATCGTCTACATTTCGAGTTTTTCAGCCTTCTTCATGAATCCTGAAAGCTCAGTCTTTTAAGAACCTTTTCTAGTATAACTTTGTATATCAACTTCCGTACCCTAATTTGATATTCCGCATGATGTATTGTTTTGTTTGAAAATTGTTTAAGAATTGTAGTTGATCCGAACTGTATGTAACCAAAACATTTCTGGTTTTATATGGACATTGGCATCTTTGATACAAAGATGTTATTTTACATTTGAATATGTATATATTGTAGGTTATTGAATAGAACATATTTTGATAAACTATTGTGATTGAAATAATGAAAAACTAATACAGGAAATTATTTTTAGAGTAAGGTTTAAGCAATTGCTTGCATGTCAAATTATTTTTTTAGGGTAAGGTTTAAGCAATTGCTTGCATGGGCTTAAGTACACATAGACGAAAATATTTTTGATGTATTACATATATATTACTAAAAGTTTGGAATTCCATGAATGATCTATTGTGATCCTCAATTCTTCCAAAAATGGTTGAAACCGTAGAAATCACTCTATTAACCAATGAATGATCTTTGGTGCTTCCAGAAATAATTGAAACCATAGAAGAAAACGTCCATGCGATTTGAGAGTGAAATATTTAATGCAAGCATTAAAACATATCAAATGACGATACTGCCCATATAAAATATAATATTTTTTTAGAATACTTGTAGAAACAAATTATTGATCACTAATATTTGTTTCTTTAATTTTCTAAAACTTTTAGCATAACTAATTTTTTCCCATATATATATTTTTATTATCTGAAGTGAAAATTAATTAAATTTTATTTATAAATTATATGTTTAGTATAGTTGAACCACAAATATACCTTACATTTAAGAAACAATATATTTATATGTTTATTATTAAGTAAAGATCACCTTCACTAATTATAAATGAATATAAAGAAAATAAAGTGTGAATATAATACTTAAAAAATCAACTAAAAAATATCTTAGTAAAAAAATACAAAAGAAAAAAAATACACAACTATTTTGAGAAAGAAAGGGGGAAAATAAAAAAGACAAAGCCATGTTATGATATGGAAAGCATAAACAATTTATCAACTAGAAAATATTGAATAAATTAACAATCAAAATCATAATCCAATTTACGAAATAAATTTGCAATGGACTATTCTTCAATCAAAATAAATTAGAATAAGTAATTCTTTGGATATCAACTAGAAAATATTGAATAAATTAACAATCAAAATCATAATCCAATTTACGAAATAAATTTGCAATGAACTATTCTTCAATCAAAATAAACTAGAATAAGTAATTCTTTGAATCAACTAAATAAACTGGACTTAATGGACTATTTTTCAATCAAAATAAACTAGAATAAGTAATTTGAATCAACTAGATAAACTGGACTTAAAAAAGGGCTTCAACATAATTCTATGATTATTCATGAAATATCAACGTCAATTTCAAATTTTTTGAAATTTCGAAATAGTAATGTTTATGCTAATGAAGTATGATAGTTGGTGGGGATAAGGGAAGAAAATTATTGACTAAATCTCATAAATTTTCATATGCTAATATTATTTGTTATCATTGTGGCATGTGACATGATTTATTTTAATTAAAGCCATATTTGTTGGGAGATGAAGACAATGCTAGAGAAGGATGAGTGGAGGGGATAGAATAAAGTGTTTTATATTTGATACATAGGACAAAAGTATTTGGACCTTACTAGGATTAAATTTAGCATATAATAGCAGCCTCATTCGAAAAGCATGATGACAATGTACATGAGTCGCTTGCCGATAAACATCATCTTTCTTTATTCAATTATCCTAATAGTGGTTTCTTTTTTCAGTTAAATCACTCATCAAGTTGTATATAAGTGGAGATACCATATACATAATACATGTATTGTGAATCGAATATTTTCACATTGCTCACATACGAGACCAATAAATTAAGTTCATCTCTCCATAAATTTAGAAAGACAAACTCATTCCAAAAATCTGGACAATACCTAGAGGGGTTAGCCTATGAATAAAGTGCAAAAAATTTAATTCATCAGTTAGCAAATTATACACATTATTAATGGAGTAGAAAAGATCCAAATTACAAATTTGGAGTTTATAGTTTTTATCCGCATCTCCACTGTGCTCACTTTAAGCTAGAGTAGTGCAATTTTTACTTTCAGCCTGCGTGCCTAGACACCATCGACAGAAAATTGTCAGCAGCCCGCGTGCAGCTATATGCGGCCATGTACGAGGCGATCACCACCGGGCAGGGTTGTTTAGGTCGTCGAGATCAACAATATAAACAAAATACATATTTGATCTTAGACCCAGGGATGGGTTTACATGCTCGTCTACGCAAACAATAAATTTGTACAGTGTTCCACCGTGCAAATAAATTTGTTACAAGCATTCACCCCCCTTTAAATTTATTTTTCCACCCCCATATTTTTTGTTTTTAAACGTCACTCGCCGGGCTAACTTGTCCACAATTTTCAATTAACAATTCAACACTTCTTTTATTTTACTACTAATTTTGTGAATTAATTATTATCATTCTACAATTTTAATTGGCTCATATAAAAAACTTCAACTCTCTTTTATTGCCTAAGCTAGGGCTATTTTTTGGCCGAAAATCGAACCAAACCGAACCGATGAGAAAATAAACCGAACCGACTTTTGTGTAATGGTAATCGGTTCGCTATCGGTTTTGAACTCATTATGTCATGTCTTTTGCCCCCTCTCAATTAATTTTCTGGTTTCGCCCCCGACTCTGCACAAAATCAGATTAAACTAAGTTCTCTGATACCACTTGTTGGGTTTATGTAAGGAGCGTCAAAATTGTGCAAGTCACGGATCGTCTACAAAATAAACCTAAGTGCAGCGGAACTAGAGTTTAAGATTGAACACTTATGATTTAAAACTTTTTGCACATTCTGTACATATTACACAGCCTACAGGGCTGGATAAGGTAAGGTTCTGAATCGCGTCCTCTACCTTGTCCAATCGTCTTGCCTTGTTCGTGAATCGCCACACGTTATGGACTGATGATGCCGCGTCACCGGTGTCGCCGAGCTGGTCCGCTTTGTCGCGCTTGGTCGCCAGGCATCCGCGGGTCATTACAGCTATCGCGTGCATGCGCATGGCTGTTGGGGGCTGCCTGCGTGTGTTGTCGGGTGTTGTGTGTTGCGTTTGGCTGTGTGCGGTAGTCGTCAGGGCTGAAGCCATGATCGGTGGTTGACGAGCCGTGGGGTCTGCAAACAGTGATCGCCGAGTTGCAGTGGTGGTGGTCGTGCGTCCGGGGTTGTGTGCGTGTGTTTTTCCTCGATTGACACAGGGACTTCTTGTAACGCCCCACTTTTATTTGCCGAAAATCAGAATAAATTTTTCAAATTTATTTCAATACACCTGAGGTGCTACTCATTTTCAAAACGAACTTCAATACTTAATCAATTTTTCAATACTCAATCAATCATCAATCCTCATTCATCAATATTAAAAAGAAATCCCAATAATCAATAATGCAATCCAAGCATTTATAATAATCAATATCCTACGGAATACACTCCCTATCCATAATCCAATAATCAATAATAGAGAAAGCAATAATAGCAATATTCAGTTCAAGGCGGAAGCAATTTCAATTTTCTAGACCACTACTCGCATCCCTCCGCCGTGCCCGCAACACTAACTTGTATCCATGAAGAGCAGGTGGGGATGAGCACATGAGGAAACAGTAGTGCTCACCACTATGCAGTAAACGTTATTCACAATAATGAAACAGAAATCAATAATCAATAAGGTATGGTCTCAGCATGTATACGAATCAATTAGTTATCCCAACCTTCTATCCCAAGTTCGTTCTCATGTGCACACCTATCTCAATAGACTACTGTTGGTCCACGTATCGTATGCCTGCTTAGGCCTTACGTATCGTATGCCTGCTTAGGCCTCACGTATCACATGCCTGCTTAGGTTGTATGACGTTGTCCTAACAGTAGATGTCTCCCCCAACGATCGAGCGCGGCCCTTTTCTTTTAATGGGGTACTGATCGCCGACCGAGCACAACTCACATAAAGAGGAGATTACCCCAACGGGGGGAAAAAAACCGTTCGACGGCCGGTACAGCTCACATCGAAGGCTACATGGTTCACATGCATACTTTGATCATACCACAATTAAAACATTAATAACATTTAAGGCATAGCAATTTTTCGAATTAAACCCACCTGGTCGAAACGACAATTCACGATCACGATTCTTGAAAGCAGAGTGAGGTCAACACCTCAATATACCTACATTAAGTCAAGATACTAATATGAACAACTTATCTTGACTTAAAAGGAAATCACAATTATACTTAGTCGAACTGGATTCAACTAAGTTGTTCGTGAAGTCCTGTGGATGTTGGAACACTTAGACTCGACACTAAGACTCAACCAAATACACATGGGAGTTAACATAATCCAAAACAAATATTGACCAAGTCAAATACTCAAAGGAACGGAAAGCGTGTCGATTTACAGTTTTTAATACAAAAACCGTATATTTGAAAATACTAGTTTTTAATCACAAAAACAAGTTGGTCAGGTTATCAAATGAGTTTAACTCTGAAAGTTAAATTCAAAATTCACCTCCCAGAACTTAGTATACCCAGCAATTTTTAGCCTCCAATTCAAAGTACATGATTTTATAAAATTCATACAAGATAATAGCAAAAACGAACATAAATTTACATCTAAACCTAATGAACGAATCATGATCTAATATTTTAACACCACAACCTATAGCATGAGAGTGACATCATATAAAAGTTTCAGCCCTGTACATTAACTGTACAAATTTTAAAAATTCATACAAGTTTCAGCAGTTATCGAATCTAAATTAAAACCAAACCAATTTGAACTCCAAAAATTCTAATCTTTTAACATCACGAAACTACACATAAAACAAGTACTCCAGCCAAATATCAGAATTTTTCAACAACTAACTGATTTATCATAAATAAAACAACTTTTTGCAGAATCAGAAAATAAATTATTAACCATATCAAACTTAGTCCAAAAATTCTAAAACTTTTACACAGCATACAAACATGGTAGAGGCATAACATACTCAAATTTCAGCACAATTGAAGCATGGAACAATTTATTATTCATTTAACATGTTTCCAACCAAAAATTACTTTATTTATTTAAAATAGCTTAAGGCCTTGAAAAATTACGAAATTTTTACACAAGTCTGGTAATCACCAAAAGTCATGACGCTCAAAATTTCAAGGCATCCGAACAGTACACGATTTTTAATAATTCTAACACTAAAACAGCGTGTAATCGAGTTCAACAATATCACACACATTACATAACATACAATTCTCGTCCGAGGCCTTCCCATAAGGCCAAGGACTCGACATGGTTTCAAAATCCACAGTCTTACACGAGTTTCGAGGTCTCGCTCGATTCCTTAAAATCGAAGAGATCTCGAAAAACACAAGCACACATTAAATCACAATTTCACATAATATCACATCGTATACATCAATCTCAAAGTAATCACATCACGTCATTTAAACACAATACGCAAACGATATATACGATTTAACGAGACAGAGTTCGACTAGGTACCATTCTCGAGAAAAGCTCAAAAAAACGGAACGAAAAGGTGAGGGGCGAGCTCGCGGTGGCTAGCGGCGGTGCTCGACGGCTTCACTCGACTCGCGAAGGGAGGACAGCGGCGGAGAAAGGTTCGTCGCTGATGCTGGTCATGGCCAGAGGTCGCTCGTCGAGATGCTGTACGGACGGAGAGTCGTCGGAAAGCTGCGCGAGGCGCGATGGCTCACTGGAGTTGCTGGGCTGCGGCGAAAGTCACGGACAGAGGAGGTTGCGACGTCGGGGGTTCGTGGACTGCTCGCGGGAGGATCAGACTCGTCGGAATCGTGAACAGAGGCCGTCGGGAATTCGTTGTGCGGCTGCTGTGCGTCGGCGATGATGGTGGCGATGGCATGATGATGCTGGTGGTTGATGGATAGTGATGGTGGCTGCGACGGAAACAAAATTAACAGAGGGAAAGGGGAGATGATCGTCGTTGACGAGATCGGTTAACGGGAAAAACCGAAAAGAACAGAGCGAGAGATTAATCGCCGAGGGCGATGATCGGATATGAAGGAGGGACGATTGGTTTTCTGCCTGTGAGAGATAAAAACGAGCGGGAGTTTATTGTCGAGAGAGAGAGAGATCAGAATGAAGGAAAGTTGCACGAGGAAGTATTTGCCGAGGAGGAGAGACGCAGACTACATATAACTAGGTTAAAAAAATATTGGTTCCCAAGAAATCACACACACACACTCTCACGCGGGAAAGATAGAGAAGAAATCTCGGCTTGGGGTCAGCGGGGCCAATTCGGCTCAGCCCACGGACCGGCCCGCGCGGTTTCAACAAGTTTGAGCCAAAGCGGTTCAACTCTCTCGGGCTCGATTTCTTGGTTCGAATTAGCCAAAATAAAATGGCTCGGTTCGCTAATAATAATAATAATAATCCCAAATAATTCGTAAATAGCGGTTTACGAATCGGCCGGTTTCAACTACCGGTTTATCGGGCTCAATTTCACAAAATCCGAAAATACATAGCGCTCGGAAAAATAAAATATGACGACCCGTAAATCTTTAAATTTACGAAACCGACATAATGCATATTTATTAGCACACACTAATAATACATTATCAAGTAATTAATTCACTTTGAAAATTTAATAAAATAAATAATAACGCCAACATATCCGAAAAATCCATTATTCAAATGGATTATATTCTTCACATAACTGAACTGAAATTGTCGTACGACGAACGTTTTCCAATAAAACAATCGAGTACTCCAACATTTTTAAGTCAACATAGCGACCAATAAAATAAATATAACCTTATAAATAATATTCGATAAATAGAATATTTCGAGAAATTCTATAAATCGAACGGGGCGCTACACTTCTGATGTATTTCCCGACACCTCTTCTTTCATCTTGGTGGGTGACGAGCTCGAAGATTTTTTATGATGATTCTCGATATCTCAAAGTCACAAGCGAGTTTGTGTTCTTATGAGTTTGGCGGTTGAACACATCAAGGGAAATGGTGTATTTATAGGCTGCAACGGGGACCCTAAATAAGTGCTAAATATGGGCTCCCCAAGTGCGAATCTATCTGTGAATCTGACCCACTCCATTCGCACTTGAATACTATTTCAATCCCCTAAAAAAATATTATTGAACTCTCTATTTAACTCCCTAATTATATTTGAGGCTCTATATTAATTACTCGATTTATCTTCTTGTGCTTAAGATATAATGTCCGTCAATTAATTCAATTACTAACAATATAATTAATTGACTTTTTTATTCGAACTAGTACCACTCAATTCTTTATTATTATGTTGGAATACAATCTGCCTGCAAGAATGACACAATAATCCTTCTTGAGCTCATTTCGGTGATATCATCAAACTAACGCACACGGTGACCGTAAATAGTCAAACAACACACAATATAAATAACATCACTACCCAACTCACTTAGATTATTAATCCAGCGAAATGGATCTCACTTTTTAGTAATCAAAGTAGCAGCTAGAGAGTGCACGTGCTCATTATTATCTTATGGGTTAAGAGTACGCATTACTTATTGAGGTCTAGTTTCTTTACTTGGTCAGTATAAAATAAACTTATCCTCCACAGGACCCATGGTGCAATTCGTAAGTCAAGTTCAACAGATCCAAATTACTCTACAACTGTTCTTGATGGATTATTCATTTTCATCTAGATTGTCAACCATTTATTTAGGTTTTACATGTAACCGATAATATGATTTTCTTCTCATCCGTGATGAACCATAATCATTAAAATGTAAAACATCATAACATAGAAGCATTTGATTAAACATGATTCTCATTCAACCGGAAATAGTGTTTGTAACGCAAAAAGGCAAGTTTTCAGTATATCACTAACAAACTCACCATTGTCGTTCACGTCGCTAACAAGCTGACCTCCATCCTTTTTTATTCGACGACTCTAGGGTCCTTCAAGACCACCAAAACCCTAAACGCCAAGCAATCGCAAGGGGATTTTTAGTCGCTGCAAATCCTAGATCACTCGATTAGGGATAGGGTGGTTTTCCAGTGGTGGTGTCCGGGAAAAAAATTGAGGAAGAGAGAAATGAGCCATGAAATCAATCCCCAAACACAATCGCTTCTGCCAAACACATGTGCGAAAAATATGTATGTAGCACATTTATCCACAACAACACGTCCAATCATCAAATTACCACTGGGAGCATTATACACTAGTCATAAAAACAGAGAAAATAAAATCATACATAGCTTAAGAGTGTTCTTCAATTATGCGAAACCAGAAATGGATAGCCAGACAGTTGCAGTAATCCAAAAGTAAATGGAAAATTGAGATTCAAGTTGCAACATAACAGAAAAACACCAGAAAATAGGAAAATAGTTTCATACCGATATGTTGGTTGATCATCACTGCAGCGGTGGAGGATGCAACGTTGGAGACTGAGTCGGCGGCCTCGCGCGAATTCGTTGCTCGTTGGGTCTCTCTCTCTCTCTCTCTCTCTCTCTCTCACAGTCGATGGCTCACCGCCCCGTCGCGTCTCCCTCTTTTTTTTTCTATCGTCAACTAGCCGCCCCGATGAGTATCCCTCTATCTCTCTGTCGTCGGCTAAACTTGTAAAGATTTTTTAAAATTTTTAGAATTCCGGTGTATTCAATTAAAACTTTTAGAGACTTCTAAAAACTACCTGTATTAAATTGAGATTTTTAAATACTTTTTATAAATCTTTAAATGTCTCGAGTTATTTAATTAAAACTTTTTGGGAGTCTCCATAAGTCACCTGATATTCAAAGTATGAAGACTTTACGAGACTTGTAAAGACTTTTGTAACAAAATTACAAAGACAAAGTCCTAGCAGAAATCTCATCAAATTGTGAGATTTTGCTAGATTTGTGTTATTTTTTCATACTCTCTTTCTTTCTCTAGCACAACTTTATATCTCATATCACTTTCATACTCTGTTATTTTACTCATTTCTTTTGATACCTTGTGTAATTTTTATTACGTATATATAACGTGATCTTTATTTTTATTATGGTTATTTTATGTTTGTATACCTTCTCTCATTTTGCTTTCTTGTGAATTTGACTTTTCAAAGGTTAAATGCTTGTATAGTTTTTTTTTTCCCGAAACGATAGAGATATTATATATAACCGAACAAATGTACAAAAGTACAACCATCAGCTGAATACAAACAGCCAAAAGCTGAATATAAACAGCCAACAACTGAATAAAGTGGGAGGACAGTCAAAAGACCGCCTAGAGCCGACCCTAACGGGGTAATACTCACAAACACACAAAATACTAACACACAAAAACTACGAAACTAAAAAGACCCCAACAGGGTAATACCCGAGTGTCTAATCCCAACAGGATAATAAGTTGACACTCGGGCTCACAGAGGCCAACGACCTAGACTAAAAACACAAGTCCTAATCAACTCAATCACAGACACAAAACCAAACTAAAAGATAATAACCTAAAGCAACGCTTCCCTCAACAGAAAACCTCAACAAACACAACAATGGCAGTCAAGGCCCAGGACCCAATACAGAAACTGCAAGAGAACGCCTAACTGGGTCAGATACCATCAGACCCAACATTAGTCCAAACGGACAACACCACAAGACCCGGAAACCCGCACCCCTGAAGGCCACCAAGCTGTCCACTCCGGTTCAGGCCGAGATTGCAATAACCCAGCCCGAACCAACAGCTACAGCCATACTCCTCCGCCCGACGACCTCGAGTGCACCCCCGCAGATTCCCCAGTGCACCAACACCGGCTCGAACTTCGATAGCACCCCCGACGACCACCCGACCTGAGGAGAGAAGAAAGGCTCGAGGCGACATCTCCACCCCAATCCCAAAATTGGAAAAATTGGGGCCGCAACCACCATCAAGAGAATGCCGGAGGACCGCCGCAGCGAAGATTCCGGTGAAAACGGCTGCCCGTCACCAAAAACGGCGAAGACCCGAACTCGAGGCGGAACCACCATCTCCCCGGCGCAGAAGAACCCCTCCCATCAGCGCATCTCTCGATAATGGCCACGTCGTTCTGCGGCGTCACCGAGTGCCCGACGAGCCCCGCTGGGGAAGGTGACGAAAAACACCGGCGAAGAAAGTTGTGGATTTGAGGTCGACGATTTGGGGTTTTTTTGTAGAGAGAGAGAGAGAGAGAGAGAGAGAGAGAGCAAGAAGTGTCACAAATACCTGCTTGAAAGACAGTAATTGTATATTATAAAATTATCAATAATACTCAAATAATTCAATATCAACAGATAAACTATTAGCAAATAAAATAAATATTTTAATATTTGAAAATAGACATTTACAAACAAAAAGAGAGAACAATAAATTATTGGCTTGTATATTTTTCACTTACCAATAATTTATTGTTCTCTCTTTTTGTTTGTAAATGTCTATTTTCAAATATTAAAACATTTATTTTATTTGCTAATAGTTTAACTGTTGATATTGAATTATTTGAGTATTATTGATAATTGTATAATATACAATTACTGTCTTTCAACAATATTTGTGTCTTGTAAAAGTATATCCTAATAATATTTTTATGATATTGCAACATGATGCAAAAATAATGCAAAAAAAATAAAATTAATCATTAATTAGATAAATATATCTTGATTTGGGTTGAATATAAGTGTCATTGTACCATAGATGTTTAACACATATTTGAGCTTATTCTCGTTTAATAAACAAATAAAGGCCTTGCTCGAGTTCGACTCATTGAAGCTCTTGAAAGTTTGGATTGATTTGCTCGTTTAATAAATCTAAAATCGTAAACAATTTGTTCGTGAATCACGTAACATGGATTGATTCATAATTTTGTCGAGGATTAATATACAAAACATTTTTTTTATTATTCTTGTTGATATTAGTTATGATGCTACGTTTATGAAAATCTCATGCAAACATAATAGTTATTACTACAAGTACATAATAGTCATAATAATTTTTTAAAAAATACATTAAGAAAGTCTTAAAAAGTCTCTAATGAGAATTCTCTGAAAGCCTCAGAAAATCTAGTAAAATCATGAAAGTTTTACAAAGTCACCAAATTTTAAAAGTTTTAAAAAGTTCTTAAGAATCTCAATTGAATACACCTCCTAAGAAGCCAAAAAAGATGGACCTACCCTTTTGTAATTCCAGAATAATTCAAGAGATACAACTCCATCAAGGAGACAACCGCAACAACAAAACAAAACTCCATAAAGGAGACTTAAGCTCCCTAAAGAAGACTAGAACCAGACGAAGCTCGACTAACAAACCGAAACACACACACACACACACACACCTAATGTAAAAATAAAATAAGATTTCTCCTAAACCTAGCAGACATAACGCACGACCACCCGAGTCGGCACACGAGTCACTCTCAGCAGCACAAAGATCCAACAAAGCAACAAACCAGAACCTCAAACCTGAAAATTTCGGCCACTCGCGCCGCCTAGACGGATCTGATGACGTGTCAATTCTCGTTTCAGATATGTACTCCTAAAATCTATCATGACAGAGAAGGGAGAGAGCCGCCACAAAAGACACCAACAACCTACGCCGGAGGGCTCGAAAGCAGGTCCAATTGCGCAGCGAGCCGCACTCTTGGACTCAACAACTAAGGAACACGAACCCAGGCGCACCAACGCGCCGGCGGACTCAAGAGGCTAGGGGCCCGACGCTGACAACTGACGACCTGACCTTAGCCGGGGAGATGGAGAGCGAGGAGCGCCAACCCAGCCACACTCTCGCAAGGCCTCGAAAGAGGCAAAAAAGAGCGGACCCAGTCTCGAATCGGTGGAATCCAACTCGAGTAGTGCAGCGACAGGCCTCAAGCGGAGGAGGGGCAATCGGGATATTGGTGTTGTCTTGCTCCAGTTTTCGATATGGTTTAAATTAAGAAAATAATGTTAAAGTACTTTAAAATAGAGGTGGCCAGGGTCGACTCGGACCCGCAACCCGGCCATGAACAGGATCGGACCCAGTCCGGAACCGGTCCTGAACCAGACCGGACCCAGCTCGGAACCGACCAGTATGTACGGGTCCTTGAACCAGACCCGTGGTACTACCGGGCCGGTTCCGGGTCTTTT
>BKCP01004583.1:438999-485863 GCA_008636005.1 Striga asiatica | reverse complement strand
CCCTTACATATAAGTCGGGCCAGTTTCGGGCCCAAGTTTTGAGGCCCGGCGACCCGGCGTGGCGGGTCAAGTCGTGAACCGGCCCGACAGATGGCCATGTCTACTTTAAAAGACTGTTAAAAAATAATACTACCTCCTATTCTTTTTAAATGTCATTTTGGCTTTATCAATTATTAACCAAAATAAATATCGTTTTGGATCTTTTGTACATATTTTTCCATTATTACCCTCATTTAGTTAATAAATACACTACGTCTTTTCATATTCTCTTATCTTTTTTTTTGAAACATCTATCTCTATCTTTATTTATGAGGGTTATTATTGGCAAAAAAATTATTCTTAATTTGTGTGCAACTTCCCAAAACGACACTTATTATGAATAGGAAGGAGTAAAAAAAAACTCAAATATCCTAAATTTAAGAAATATAAGACTTTGAATTCTTGAAAGTTTTCACCGAAAATATTAAAGACTATTCATTAACCTTACATAAATTGAAATATTAAAGTATAAATATGCCTACAAGTTTATTTGAATACTAACTCAATTTCACTATTCTCAATATTATTAATATAATTAAATAATACCAATCAATCATTCTTATACATTACATCAACTTATACAACTTTAACTATCACTTCATATCATATTTTCTCTACTTTTACATCAAATCAATTTTAATTATTTTATTTTATTTATTATTTTAATATAGAATCAAAATCCAACTAATAACTAACTATACAGTTTTTTTCAAACTTAAGTCTAGGAAACTAAAAAAATTCATTTTGAGCGGACATATTTATATGCAAAAGGTTAATTATTATTGCATGATTAAATATCTAATTCTCATCATATATAAACTTTATATATAGCTAATTCTCAACAACCCAATTCTTAATATTTATAAATATCGATTATCCTCAACAACACAATTCTTTATATTTATAGATATCAATCATACCATCTCTAATGCATTTTAGTTCTAATAAGATATATTTGATGAAAATATACCAATATAAATTAATTTGTATGAATAATTTTTTGTATTTAAAACTTATTATATTAATTTAATCTCCATACTAATATATAAATATAAATGTAAATTAGTATGACAGTTTTACTTAATATTTCTTCTTACAAAATAATACTATGCAGACTTATTTCATATCGGATGAAACATAAAACTTAATATATTTAAAAACAATTAAAACTGTAAAATTGTCGTCACAACACAAGCAGTATTTTCCTTACCCGACAAAATCCTACGTGTCACTAATCATCCACGTCATCGATCTCCGTACCATTTCCCTTCCACCATCCTCACGTTACCTTTATCTTTCCCACCAATATCACTCTCTGTCTCTTCCCCTCTCTCTCTCTAGACTTCCCTTTTAGGGTTTAATTTTCCCTCAATCAGAGTGATCCGGCTCCAACTCAGTCCCCCCCTCCTCTCAACCATGGGTTCGCTACCCGATCCAGGCGAGTTGACTCATCCTCCTCCTCCACCGCCGCCGCCGAGTTTCGACGATTTCCAACGCCAGACCTCGCTGATGACGAGCTGCACTCTCCTCTGGAAGGAGCTCTCCGACCACTTCACCTCCCTCGAGCAGGACCTCATCAAGAAATCCGACGCGCTCAAGGCCAAGTTCCACGCGCTGAACGAAGAGACGCAGCACTCCCTGCAGGCGCTCGACTCCCGCGAGTCCTCCATTTCCAAATCCATGTCCATCTCCCTCGCGGCGCTCGAGAAATCGGCCAAGGCGTCCGTCGCCGTCGCTTCCGAGGAGCCGGAGGTCGACGACTCGGAGGGCCTGCTGATGAAACTGAGGAACTTCTGCCACAGGATGGCGGCGCGTGAGTTCTGGATATTCGTGACCTCCCGGAAGAAGGAGATCGAGTCGTTCAGATCGGAGCTTCCGAAGGCCCTGGCCGGCTGCGTGGATCCGCCGAGATTCGTCCTCGAGGCTATCTCGGAGGTTTTTCCGGCGGCGAGCGCCGGCAGCTGCGATTTGGGGTGGGCGTGCGTGCTGCTGCTGGAGTCTCTGATTCCGGTGATGGTGGACCCGGTGCTGGGTAAGGAGAGGATGCTGGTGACCCCAAGCATCAAGGGGAAGGCGGAGGAGATAGCCGAGGCGTGGAAGAGGAGCTTGGAAGAGAAGGGTGGAATTGAGAATGTGAAGACGCCCGATGTGCACACTTTTCTGCAGCATTTAGTGACCTTTGGGATTGTGAAGAAGGAGGATATGGAGTTGTACATGAAGCTCGTCGTGGCATCTGCCTGGAGAAAACAGATGCCCAAACTGGCCGTCTCTCTTGGCCTTGGGGATAAGATGCCCGGTAGAGTATCTCTCTTCCTAACATACGCACATCCTAATTTTAGTAATGTTATTGTGGGTTATTTCTAGGTTTGAATATATAAGTGCTTAATTGCTTACAGTTGAAATTGGATATCTATAATTAGAAAGTGCTTGAAGTGTGATTGTTAATTTCATTGTTCTTGGTGAGTAAAGGAAGGAAACATATGAATTGAAATGCATGGGTGATTTCGTGGAGCTTATGTTTAGAATTATGCTAAGAAGATAGTTTGTTAAGAAGATAGTTGAAATGAAGGCTGGATGCTGGCTGGTTTTTTTGGGGTATCAGCAGCATTCAGATACAGTCGTTTCTGTAAATTTTATTTGGAAATTGGTCAAAGATGAGATTGTTTTTTTGAGAGATTTCTGAGTGTGAGGGAACAATGCAAGAAAAATAATTTTTGTGACCTATTACTAACAAACCTCTTCCCTAGAATCCCTACGATCTTCATTCATGTGGACTGAAGTGTGATTCTTCATTCATGTAGAAACTGTTTTGTTGTATCTTGATAAGTCTATTAAAGTGAGACCTCTAGGATCTATAGCCTATGACACTGAGTTGAGAGTTTGGATTTTTTCTGTTCCAGAACTGTGCGGAATCACTCAGATCAGACATAAGCACTTTCCATGGTTGCTTGTAGTAGATATGTGGTATTTTGAGATTCTAGACTAGAGCGAATGTGATGATTCCAAGAAACTAATTATAACCCATGAACCTTTTCAGTAGGGTCATGTTAATGTTGAGGTTAAGATGTGTGTTTCATAATCATTTCACCAGTCATTGTGCAACTCTCTGTAGTAAAGTGAACTGTTGAGCTTCCTATTCTTTCAGTAGAAGTTGTAGGTTGAGAAGGCAATCGAAATGTAAAAACTTGAGATCATTTTTTATATCTGAGCCACTGAATATAGACCATCCATTTTTTTTTTCAGAGTTTAAACTTGAGGGGAAATTAAATATGAACACCCGCACGAATTGGTGGTATTTGAATGCATGATTGTTGCAGTGGTGTCTCATTACTTTTGCCTCCTTTTTGCAGATATGATTGAGGAGTTAATTGGAAGAGGGCAACAGGTTGATGCTGTTCATTTTACATTCGAAGTTGGCCTTGCCGACAAATTCCCTCCTGTTCCCCTTCTGAAGGCTTTTCTAAAAGATGCGAAGAAAGCGGCTACATCCATTTTGGAGGATCCCAACAATTCGAGCCGTGCTGCGGTGAGCTTTGGTTCCTATATTCCTAATATTAGATTATTTATTTTTCAGATTGTATATCACCATATCTAATTTCATTCAACATAATTCTTTTTGGCAAAGCAATATTTATCTGGGCAACATTTAATGTTGATGGGCTACACTTGTTCTCATTTAGCTCTTCACTACTGGTCCCTGATTTTGATTGGTCACTGGGCTAAATTGTCCTGTTCCTCTTTCTCTTTTGTTAAAGGAGTGTTTGCCAACAGACCCACACATGCACTAGAAAATAATATAGATTGTTTGCTTGTGGTAGATAAAAACTAGATTTCTGTTTTTTCCAGAGTTTCCAAGTGGCAACTTTGTGATTCTGACTNCTCTACCACCCAAACAAGTTTTTCTCGTATGCTTCTTGGTCGTGATACTTGCAAATCAATACACAATGGCCTCTTTTACTTGGGATAACATTCCTTAATCAACTTTATCCGGTGTTTACTAGCAAGGATCAATATTGGGATAAATCCTATGTGTCATGTACGTGGCAGGTGGCCACATGCATGTAGCATGACTGACAGAATAATTTTATCACAGAGGGTGGGATATTTTTATACCAACACAAAAATGACCTTTTTGTCCCAAAAAATCACTTGTATAATGTCCATTATACCCTTGAATGTCCAAATAATTACAAATTTAGTAAACTCATGGGACAAAAGCTGACTCGTGGGATCAAACCATCATATCCCATCCCTTCAATTAAACGAGGCCAATAGAGTTGTGAATGCTCGTCTAATAAGTTATTTACCCCTTTAATCACCTTTTTTTTCTCTCTCTCTCTCTCTCTCTCACAGCATATGGCCGCCAAGAAGGAGCAATCTGCCATTCGGGCAGTTCTCAAGTGCATCGAGGAATACAAGCTCGAGTCCGAGTTCCCACCTGAGACCCTCAAGAAGCATCTCGAGCAGCTCGAGAAGGCCAAGATTAAGAAAAGGCCATCCAGCCCAGCCGCAAAACGTACTCGGGCCAGCAATGTGGGCCCAATGCCTCCGGCTAAGGCGGGCCGCTCGACCAATGCTTATGTCTCGTCTTTCCCGTCTCCCCCAACGTACATCAGGTCCCCTTCTCACACCCAATACCCTTCCCCTATCCCGGCTTATCCTGCTGTGCCAGCTGTCTATAACAGGAGCCCACCGTACGCTTACTCACCGGAGGCTCCTGCACCTGCAATCGTTGGATCGTACCCTGTTTCTCCCGTGAACTTCCCGGCTTATGGGATGGCGCCTGCTTATCAGCAAGCTTACTACTGATCGACGTGAATGTGGGGGGCCCACTTGGCGGGAGAATGGTGACTAATGATAATCGTGACGACGAAAAATCCAAAAAAATGGAAAAAAAAAAAAAAAAATGAAAAAAATGTCTGTTTTAATGGGTCTGTAATCCACTAACCTTTAATGGTAGCTTTTGTTTATTTATGTGTGTTTAATTTTCTGACCTTGACAAGGGCAGGGCATGCTGTATTTTTTTTCTGATTGTTGGTGAAACTTGTAGTTGTACTAGGTGGTGTGAAAAAGTAACTTGAAAAAGAAGGAAAGAAGAGTAACGTGGACTCCTTTGGACTAAAACTAGTAATCAACGTGTAGAATTGTTTCTGTGCATAACTAACTAATGATCCACGCATGCAGGTCGTTATTTCTGATCATAATATAAATTGATTAGACTAGGTGAAAAGATGCATGTACTTTATTAACCTGATTAGACAAATTAGACAAATATGCTTCTAACTGTGTAATTTTTTATTTTTTGTCCCAAGAATCGTTTTTCTTTTTGGCAGTGGAGTAACTTAGATGATGCTTGGATATAAATTTATCTAAAAATATTCAATTATTTTTAATTAATTATTCACTAGTATAATACCCGTTTCTACACGGATAATTGATAAAAATATTGTTTGATCAATAAATATGTAGAATTACAAATTTATATAATAAGTCGAAAAAATAAAAATGTTGAACAAAATAACAAACTACTAGCAAAGTTTAAATATTATATTAAATTTCAAAAAACTTCTTTATATAACGTAAGAGAATAAAGACCGAGAGGTTGATAGGACATTACGAGAGAATGAAAATTCTAGGAACTTATGGGAGTTAGTTGTTCATCTTGAGATCGAGATAAGATAGATAACAATGAGGAAAAGGTTAAATTAATTTAGCGATTATCTCTAGATTGGTAAAATTAAATAAAATTTGTATGAATATAAACGTTTCATCAATTAATTCCGAAGAACACTTAGCCTAGAATCTACTTTTTATATCTTCTTTTACTTTTATTTTTTTTTAAATAAATTAGTTCTTAATTTTTTAGTTGATAATCATCATCTGAATTAGTTTATAATTTTTTAGTTCTTATCGATTATCTCTACGATTATCAATTATGTTGTTTAAACCACAATTATGAGAACCGTTCGGTCGGACTGGTTAGTTAGAGCGATAACCGGTCCCCTTACCGGTCCGACTATCTTTAAAAAGTCGGTTGCGAAAGAACCGGTCTTTGACCAGTGGAACAGGCAAAAAATAGGCTGGTTAAGCTGGTTCTTGCTTCTTCTTTTTTGTAGGTTCGTTTGGCATGTAAAACGTGGCATGTAAACATTCAAACATTCAAAAATATTTTGACATTAATCCAACAATCCCCTCTTTTGAGGTTGTTTCTTGACGAAAAGTCGCATATATGCAGGTCAAGATAATTTACGGGTTGTGAGATTGTGATATGAGTGACGACGATGGCAAACTCGAGACTAAAAGTGTGGATGGCTCAGCAGAAATAAGAAGATTGAGAAAAATATATAAGTGAACAATTTTAACCCTGGACAAAACCGAGCCGTTCACTTTGTGGTTTTTGCAATTGCAATCCATATCAAAGCCGAGCAACAAATCGGACCCAATTTGTTCAGCTCTGTTTCACTTTCACCCCACTGGAATCCAAATATTTGAAATTTAGCCACATATGAAATCAACTATGGTCCTTACTCTACACCTCAATTAGCTGAATCCCCTTGCTCATTTCAAGAACGAGACATTAAAATATGCAGCCAAAATCGTTCATGAAGATTTAAAAGTTTATGATACTATGCGCCATCAAGATTTTTGCAATTCAAACTTCGAATACTATCCGCCATCGATTTTTTTGCAAATCAAACTTTGAAAGCCAGGCATTATAGATATTATACCAAATAAAAATAACACAACAGGAACAAATTATCTCAACATTGAAACACAACACCAAAAGAACTTTTACCAACCAATTCAAGGTCCACAAACTTCAACTCAAACTTCTCAAAAACTGCATCAACTATCTCATTTCCCCCAATTTATAATTTCACCAAAAAAAAAAAAAAATCTTACAGATCATCCTCCATTCTTAAATACTCCCCGATATCTGCATGACGATGAACCACAATCCCATTAGGATCCATTTTCCGGCAATCGACAGTGCTCTTGGCGGCATCCCCAAACCCGAGCGGCACATCCGCCATGGAAAAGACAACAACACCGTCATTCACCTGAATGCTCTCTGTAATCCTACCCACGCCGCCTTTCAACACGCTGTTCCCGTACAAGAAGCTCATCTCAGACGTCGGCTTCAGCCACACCTTGTGTTTGGCGTTCGCGGCCAGGAGATTGAGGCTCTGGATCGTGAGGTGGAATTTCCCGGCTTTCGTGAACTTGCCGATTTGGGTTCCGAGCGAAATCAGCTTCTCACGCTTGATGTTGGTGGCGCGCTTGACCAGGGATTCGGAAACGTAATACACGCGGTTCTTCTGAAGACGAAAGCAATAACGGCCCGGATTCGAGTCGGGCCCTTCGTGGGATTGTGAATCTAAGACGATGTTCTTGAGATTGTTGCCGACGAATTTGTGGAGCTTGTTGAAGACGAGGGTGGTTTCGTTCTCGTCAAGAGGTCTCATGGCGGGATTTTGGAGATTGGGGATTTTCAGAGCTAGGGTTTTAGAAAGGGGAGTTGAGTTGTGAAAAAATGGCGGCTACTCGATCAGGAGTTGCCTTACTTTGGACCAAGAGGTTTAGGGCGTGGTTGGATAAAAATATATGATCTTAAAACGTTTTTTATAATTAGAGTTAATTTAAAAAAAATATATATAATTAGTTGGTAGTTGGATTTTGAGTTTATATTATAATAATTAAAGTATTTCTTTATAAAAGTATAGAATGATGATGAGTGATGTTTAGTTAAAATTATGTGAATAAATGAATAGTGATTTAAAGTTAATGTAATATTAATGATTGACTATATTATTTTTTTCTTATTATATTGATAATATTGAGAATTGTAAGGGAAAATTGAGTTAAATTTTATTTTAAAAATAATTGGTTAAAAATGATGATAAAAAAAAAAAATTGATATCCAAGCATGTACTAAACGTCCCTTTAAAAATTTATACAATTACCAACTAAGCAAATATGTTTTTGACTTTTTATTCTTAAAATCTTCATTATATATAATTTCAGAATGACCTTACATGCCAAAACATTATGTTTTATAAAATGGTTTGGATAAAAATTACTAATATTATATACTAAATAACTTAAGTTTGGATTACTATATATATATATATTTACATATTTAATATATTTAAATCATTCCATATGTTATAAATCTATTTATTATGTTCGTTGTATAATGTGCATATAATCTTTCTAAATTTTATGCGTTGTTCATATTATTCTCTTATGAGTTTTAAATACAAATATTATAAATAAAATTAATAATTTATATAAATTAGTTCTTAAAATTTAAAATAATATTGTTAATTCACTTAGTTATTAATTATAAATTATTTTTTAATTATTTTTTTGCAACTTATGTTTTGTAAATTATAAAAGTGGTTGGTTCTTATAATTTATTTTTTTTTACTATCCTCCATATAACAGCAATTAAATAAATTAGAAAAGGGGTTCTCCTTTTGGGAGCGTGTTATTCTTCTGTTGGGAGTTGTTTAGTTGGTTCTGATATGGGTGTGTTAGTGTAGTTGTTTTTAGGCTACCTCCGTGTAGGTGTAGGCCTCCTAGATTCAGCTGGTTGGCTGCTTGGCTATTCTAGCTGTTGTCTAGCTGTAATTACGTTGTTTTGCGTTTTTATATAATATCTATCGTTTCGAAAAAAAAAAAAGANAAAAGGCTCTGCGACCTCACCGCCGAGCTTGTAGCCGACGCACCGCCGGGAGCCAGCCCTCTCGACGTCGCTGCTGCACTTCTCACAACACATTCTGGTAATAACCATTGCTTCTCCCTTCTATTTTTGTCCCCCTCTTCGTAGAAACACGAACCCCATTCCTGCATTTATTATTATTATTATTATTATTATTTATTTCTTTTTTCTCTTTTTGAGTTATGAAGTAGCTGTGATGTCCATTACCTCTGAACGAAAGCCAATTGTAGATTGTAAATTAAAACTTTTCTGCTTTTGATTTGTACGGAAGTATCCATTTAACAGCTTGTAAATGTAATTGCTACATAGCTAGTAGTGTTGAAACTATTTGACAGCATGTAGTCCATATACTTGGTTGTGTTTTCTGTTTGGTGATTATTTATTTGCCTATTCGGTGCGTTCATTATGTTCGTTAAAGTTACCGTCGATATTTGAATATCAGTGTAAAATTTGTTGGGTATGGATGATAAGTAAGAATGGTTGCCATAAAGTTGGAGATCTTTGTTATGAATTGCTAAGGATTCTGAATTTCTGTGTCTCTCTGGAAAAGCTAACTATGTAAGATAGTTGAATTTTGTTTTAATTGTGAGCTTGGCACAGAGGAACACTTAATGGTACCTCCCAAGCAACCGAAGAAACTAATATTGGTATTCATTGTTTTCCCCCCGCTAATTTCTTGGTTGTTTCACTTAAGATTTTTAGTTTGGGTCGAAGTTAAGTTAATTTTAGTGTAAATTGTTCAAAGTACCTTAACAGTTAAATGTGCGTGTGTGATGTTCATTGAGTTAGGTTCAGATTTTCCGTCTATTCTCGTTAGATGCAAGTTCATCTATTGACTGACTTATGAAATTGCTATAGTTCTTGCTTATTTGTGCATCGGTTGAATCTTTGCTCTTATATTTTCGTTTTCCTGGAAATTATACAGTTACGGTGGTTCTATCATCTATGCGGGATACTAATTCCCATTTCATGGTGGTTTATTTCCAAAACGCAACCATAATATTTTGCTGAACAAACTTTCCTCAAATCTGGAAATTTGGTTTTGTAATTGCCGACAATATTGACCTTGAAATGCTCATTATAACATTGGACTTGCATCTTTTCCAACCATGTATTTAAAATTTTGAAAGAAAAATATGTACTTACTCGAAATTCACCTTTTTGTGCACTTCCTAATCACACTGATTGCAAGTGTACTCTGTCAATTTATTATTTTTCGTTGTTTTTTTTTTTTTCCNACTGTTTCTTGGAATTGGCTCGTTATAAAAGTTGGGTCTTAGACTCTTAGGTGTTGTTTATGCTAGCATTTGTTCAAATGAAGCATAAAAAATTTTTTTGCCTTGCTTCTAAAGCTTTGATCAACTTCCATTTTCATCAGCAGGACAAATATTCGCAAATGGTTTGTCAAGATAATGCAACTCGTTTATATCAAGCATATATTTGACTACTTGTGTACTTAAAATGTTATTATGATGTGCTACCGTATGATTGGGGGCGTACTTGTCGAGCGAACAATTCAAGAAGTTTTGCCAGCTGTCCATCGGAATAAAGAGGGCCTGGATGAGGTGATTGTTCGGCTTACCGAGTCCTTGGAGAAGAAGAAAAAGGAAGTATCGGAATTCGAGGCCAAGTACAAAATCAGAATCCAAAAGGGTGATGGTGGTGAGATGAACGAGGAGAGTGGTGGTAAGAAGGAAGGGAATGCACAGGGAGTTCTTGTTGGTGGTGCTAATTAAGAGTTGAGAAAGATTTGTTTTCTCTTTCATATTTTCCTCTTTTGTATTATCTGTTTATTATTTGTGGTGATATATTGGTTCCTAGAATGGCTTAAGCTCTTGTGCTCGTGGAGAAACCTTGTTCTATTTCTTTTTTTCCTCTTTGTTTATGGAAATTTTTCAAAAAAATTTCACATTTTAACTCGACCACTTTTTTTAACTAACTTTAACTCAACCCCACTATCATCAATATTATTAATATAATTAAATAATATCAGTCAATCATTAATACACACTACATCAATATTAATTCACTATTCATCCACTCACATTATTTTAACTAACCATCACTTCAATCATCTCTCTCCTACTTTTACATCAAATCAATTTTAATAATTTTATTTTAAATATTATTTTAATATACCCACTAACAACTAATCATACCACTTTTTTCAAAAATTAACCAAACCAAAACAAAAAATCCAAACAAACTAAAAATTTCTATAAACAAACATGCTCTAAGCTCTTAGCATCTCCAACCATAATCTCCATTTTTATTTTCTGAATTTCTACAGTGAAATCCCACAAATTCCACTAGTTCTACAGTACAAAATCAGCAACTTCAACTTATTTTCTCTATAATTTCTCTCTAAAAAAATATTCCTAGCATATTCTTTTCTAATTTTATTAGGTTATTAAATATTCTATACAAATTACATTTTAATATATTTTTTTTCTAGTTTTAGTAGTTTATTAAGTAGTTTATACAAATTACATTTTGATGCGTGACAGTTGAATAAATTTACATTTTTATTTATATATATTAATTATTGATTAATAAGATTAAATACTAAATTAAAAAATTTTAAATTATTAAGCAATGATACTTCATGAAATTAAACAACATTATCGAATTAATGGAAAAAAACCATTGCTAATATTACAATAAAACCATAAAATTACACTTTACAAAAAACGACATGAATTTCATCACAAACATTAATTAAAAAAAAAATAACACAAACATGTAGTATACAATACTATAACAACTAGAAAAATAAATACAACACTAGTAACCGTTGAAAAAAGACGTGATTTCGCGGTGTTGGAGTAACCGTTGAAAAAAGACGTGATTTCGCGGTGCTGGAGTAACCGTTGAAGCACCAAATTGAACATCATTCCTATTTGGTGTACTAAGATCACATCGATCTTCGACAATCATATTGGACAAAATAATAAATGTTTTTATTATATCACTAAGCACCTCTTTCTTCTAGAAACGAACTGGTTGTGAACATTTTTGCATAACTCCAAATGCACACTCAATATATTTTCTATATGCCTCTTGTCTCATTTTAAGGAATTCCTCCATTAGATTTGATGGTGCAACAAAAGATTAACAATAGTACCATTTCGGATATATAATATCTGCTAAATAATAACCCATATTAAACTGTTAACATTGAATGGTATAATTAGCTGGTGGAACGATACCTTCAACAAGATTTAACATTAGAGGTGATGCTTCCAACAAATTATTGTCATTATTGGCACTTGACATACCAAAATATGCGTGTCATATCCCTAGATCATAGCCATAACTTCCAAAATGATTGTTGGTTTTCCGGAACATCTAAAATATTGACCAACCTATGCCTTAGGGCAATTCTCTCATTCACAGTGCATGCAGTCCAAGCTACCTAACATACCTGGAAAACCACATTATTCACCAATATGAAGCAGTCTAGCGGTATCATCATTATTTGGGGATCTCAGATATTGTTCTCCGAAACCTTCAATGACTCCCCGACAAAATTTCCCTACGCATTCATTTGTTGTTGACTCGACAATCTTAAGATATTCATCAACACCATTTGCAGGGTTTTATAGGCCAACCGACGAAGTGTTGTCGTCCCTTTTGTATATGTTGACAATTTACACCGACCAAGACTATCCCGACGTTGTTGAAAAAATCTATCACGATTTTTCAACGTTTGAATAACACGCTGAAATTGTGAATAGGCATTGAAAACCGTCATCGAAATGTATATGCATCGTAAGTTGGATTACTACAAAAATAATCTCAGAACAGAGTGCGATAGGTCTCCTCCCGATCACGATGGACTACTCCATGGCTTAGAACAGAACATCCCCAAGTTGATTGACTACTTTGCGCAAAGATAGCGTGTGTTCGTTTATATTTTTAAAGCTCGACCGCAAGTGTACGGCTTCGCTCGTAGTATGTGGCAAGCAATGTCGTATCCCAAAAGACCAAATAATCAATATATCAAGTACTAGATTATGATAATGTCAATTTTATTTATACGATCGAAAATTAGATGGATTAACTAACTGGGAAAATAAATCAAAGAGAAATAAAGCAAAAAATGAAGAACTAACTACAGAACACATAAGACAACTGAGAATGATAGATTCTAAAACTCTGGTTTCAATTAACAGTTGGCTTCCTTCAAAAATATCACAACTAATGTTTTCTTTATCTCCCCTATAAGATGATCACAAATTTAGTTTATCGTCCCTCTCGAAATCGATAAAATTGTAGATTAAATCACATATATTAGCGTCTCCACTTAACACATGCAATTCAACTCCAAATAGATTAAAAGATCTAATATCCTCACAACGACCTACTAATCTCTCGATTCAAGCAAGTAAATTGTGTCAAATATTAAAGACCTAATATTGAACTCATCTCTCGAATTATGAACAATATTGTCAAACATGTAAAAGCATTGATCAAGTGCTAAACATGAAATAAGAACAAAATATTTGAATATGGTACAAAAGAAAGCAATCAATTATAATAATTTATCCAAAATTCCAACATATTAATCTAATACCAAGTCCTAGAATCAAATAATCAAGCCACTCATGTTCAAATTCAAATACATAGACATATTAGAAATCGACATAATAAATAAAAGTTCAAAAGAAAAAAGAAAGAAAAACTAAGAATCTCGTCGATCTCTCAATCTTCTTGATCCATTCGTAGTTGGATCTTCTTTTTGCTTCCAATTGCTTTTCTAGTGTGTTCTAGGGCTCCTCTCCTTGTGTTCCACGTTCTTCCATCTCAAAATAGGGTAAGTATGCCTTTTATAATGTCCAAAAACCTTCTCCTTTTCAAAATAGGTAAGATATAAAAAATAGCTTGCGCGCGCGACACGGCCACTCTGCCCGTGTCACCGTCTGTGTCGCAGCCCGTGTCAGGTCCCTGAGTTTTGAAATCTCTCTGTTGACATGATATGGGCATGGTGCCCGTGTCACTGCCCGAGTCACAAATATGCACTCTCATTTTTGCTCGTTTCACTCGTTTCTTTCATTTTTTTCATCCGTGCATCAATCTTTCATCATCCTGGGGGTCTTAGGTACTCACCATGCGCCTCCAATAGCCAAAAGCTCTACAAATATGTGGAAATATCTATAAAACAAGAACATGTAATACCTCTCCAACAAGATATAGAATTAAAGCACAATAATGCAATTTATACACCAATAATGCAATAAATAAGCTCTAGATATTATATAAATATGGTGTAAAATTACACATGAACAGTGTGTGCCACAGAAAAATTGTTGGTTTGCAAAATATGAGCATTGGATGTTTCCAAAGTATTATATAAAAGAGGTGTGAAGCATTTTCATCTTCCTCGTCATAATCATAATATATGGAGAAAGATAACACATTGTGAATGATATTAAAGAGAGATATTGGAGAAGTATTTGTCAATGAAGGTTATATGTAGCTTGGATGGCATGATGTATAGCTTCATGTTTATATAGGTAAATGAACGAATAAAGGAAATAGATGTTTTTTTCATTGGATTTTTTTCCGAACAAGGCCATGTGAAGTGAATAAATTTGACCAAGAAAATGAAAAGCGTACTATTTTCGGACAAGGCAATGTGAAGAATTATTTCTTTGCATTATTTTTGGACAATGACCAATGGTTCGTCTATCCATTGGATTCTTTCTGGACAAGATCATATGAAATGAATAAATGTGACCAAGACAATGGCAAGTGCACTATATCGGACAAGGCCATGTGAAGTTGTTGGATTTTAGACGTGCGAACCTAGCGCACGCACAGCGGAATTTCAAATTTTTCTTACCAACGACGACGATCCAATTATAGCTATTCGATATGACCTTAGGTCACGTGAATGATGAACGAAATGTTATAGTTGTTCGTAAACTTTTCACTCGACTATGGTATCCACGCAATCTAGTTTTTCCGGTACACGATCTAATGCTAATGAATCTCTTCCGGTGAAGAAACTAAGAATCCTCAATCCAGAAAGTCGGAGAGTGTTTGTCTTTCAATCTTGATCTTCCAATCTCTAAGATTCTGTGGTCTCTCAAAATGTTTCTCACATCGATTAAAGACGGTGAAGAGATAATGAGATATTTATAATTAGGTCAAACTTAATTTTATGGGTCGTAGGAGATAGTATGGCTCAATAGGTAATTGGACCTAAACCAATAATAATTTAATTAAGTGTAAATTCAATTTAACTTGATTAAACAGTTTTTATTAAATAAAAAATAATCTCATTACTCATAAATAAGTATTCCAATCTAATTGAATATTTAACACTCGTGATTCACTCTTAATCGGAAAACTGATTGCATATTGTGTGACCCTATAGGCCTTCATATGTTGACATAAATCTAATTTATGATCCTTATGAAACTCCTAGACCCTGTCGGAGGACGAACTCAAAATATGAAGTACATTTATAAGGACAAAGCAAACAAATCTTTAGTGTAGAACTCAATGACGATACGGTCCCGTCATTCATGAACCACTCGATTAACCTTAGGATTTGAACGTGTGTGTATCCAAGCAGCTTAATCATTTTATCTCACCTCTCTCGTCGACTTTAACTAATTATATTCGAACACCATTTCAAATATAACCATGTGCATTGGTAATAACTTTATCAACCCATTATATAAAAAAAACGAGTGTTCCCTCGAAACTATATTCGAGCAACGAATCCTAATCTTGGCTCCACTACCAATTCCATGTATATCTAATCAACCCAACACAAGTCTGTTTCTACCCCATAAAGAACGTAAATGTTTGACTAGATCTATATAAATCACTCTATACATGAATTGTATATTACCTCAAGTCAAATGACTATTGCACCATTGGTAAATTTTATAAAAAAAATTATAAAAAAAACATTTTCTTTTGTTCCAAAAATGGTTTTTGGAATGTTATTTCATTTCAGGAATGACTTCTAGGGTAATAATTTGTTCCATAAATCATTTCTATTTTTTCTCTAAAAATTTAAGAATTTTCTTACATTCTAGAAATTGTTTAGGGACAATTCCAGAATGTAAGAATTTTTTTACATTCCAGAAATTTGTTCAAAAAATTTAAGAATGTTTAAACAATTGTATGAAAATAGCTAAAATAAAAAATGACGGTAAGATGACACTGAATAAGATGTAGGGACAAAAACTAATGTTGGGCTATATATACTTAAATCCATCAAAACCATGATACACTACATTGTAAGTAGAATTCAAATTTATGCATATATACAATACAAATAAAATAATATATAAATAACATTTATAACTTTAAAGTTAGATAATATGCAGTCACCGCAATTAGCATGTAGGAATGTACTGTGAACGTAGTTTGGATAAAATAATACATAAGTAACCTTTATAACTTTAAAGTAAGATAATATGCTTACCATATTATGAATTATTTTACAAATTGTAGGGATCATAATCAATTAGTTAGTTGTAAAAAAAGATTACATTATTATAATAATAAGTCATTGGGCTATTTTATTAAAATCAATTATTGCGGCTATTTTATTAAAATCAATTAGGATTAAAATGATTACATCTATTACTATATAATAGAGAGAGAAAAAAATGTTTGAAAAATTATTTTATTTTACCGCTTAAAACCTGTTTTTTCCCCTAAAATTTAATTTGAATTTTTTTCATGCACGTATTTGAATTAGGTAAGAAAGAAAATATGATATATTAATAGATTTTGAAATCCCGTTGGATTAATTGTTGTAGGACTCTACCATATTGTTTGGAGATGCAGTTCCCATTTTTCTTGGACTCTACCATATTGTTTGGAGATGCAGTTCCCATATTTTTTTTATTTTTTTTTTGAATTAATTGCCGTAGGACTCTCCCATGCATTCCCCTTTTTTGTGCATACATTTCCGTTTTTGTGGAATCTGCCGAAAATTTTGTTTCATCATCATCATCACATCCGATCTAAGAGAACATAAGAACAAAACCATCAACATCACAAGCATAAGAATAAACAATTTTAACACCCATATTATCCAACAAATTATATATCATGCTTAATATTATTTTAGTAGATATTACCTCATATATTTTATAAAAATCAATTTGCAATATTAACACAAATTATAACTTCACTATTACAAACTTAAATTATCTATATATATATAATAAAAAAAAGGTTAATTCATTTTTAGAAATCATTTCCCGTAAAAAACATTAATTACCTACTATAGATGGAAATAATATCAATAAAAAATAAATCATTAATTGCATAGTTTTCATGTAATTTAACTTTCAATTTGTGTTTGTTTTTGTCAATTCTTAGTTTATTTTAATTATGTTGACAATTGTTTTGCAGGAAAAGATTATATAAATAGTTATATGTAGCCAATTTCTGAATTCTCATTTATGGATGATTTTTTTTAACAGATTTATTAGAACCATTGATTTGAATGAGCATATATGCCATATACATAAAATACAATTTTATATTTATATTTAAATTTATATGGCGCCAATTTGGGAGTTCTCATTTTTGAGGATCTTTTTGGTATTATCATATTTATTAGAATGAACTATTCGAATTGCCATTTATATACACAAAATACAAATTTATAGTAATATTTAAATATGTTTCTTCATTTTAGCAGATTTTGAAAATTAATGATTTTTTATGAGGTATATACAAACTCTTTTTTGTGTGAGATGTACACAAAACCCTTTTTTATGGCATTATTTTTTACAATTGTTTTTAAGAAGGTTTTTTTTTTTAAAAAAAATTGTATAGTAAATGAATTTTCTATTTTCTTTGTAGACAAAATATAAATCTGTTATGCAAAATCTATATCTATATATACATATATAATGTATTATATAAAAAGTTTTTAGACCTATAATAGGGCGGTTGTCCATTTAAAAATTGTTCGGCTTGAAAAAATTAGCGGGAAGCAATGTCTAATTACTAATGTTTTTATATTTTATATCTACTATATAAATCTTTCTCATAAAAATTAGCGTGATGTAAATTTTAATGTTTTGTAGGTTGTAATACATATTGTTCATGCATATTTTGTACACGTATACATGTTATTCACGAATATAATTACTAATATTTTTTTAAACATGTTATATATATGTTTGTGTTAAAAAAATTTTTTTGACATGTTTTACTTACAAAATAATTTAGAAAATATTTAGGTGACCTCACATTTTTTTAAGAATAATACATAATATTTTAGATAATCTTACATATGTTATATAACATTTTAGGTGTTTTTAAAATTTTAAACATACATGATCAATTTTTTTTAACAAGATAAAAAAGTATAAAAATATTAGTAAATATTATTTAGCTAATCAAGTATAATCGATATTAAAATGATAAACTAACAACTAAGTAAATTATTATATTATAAATAAATCCATCTTAGGACTCCATTTAAGTTCCAGCAGCACCAGTTCCTTCTGTTATTAGAGTTTCATTTAAGTGTCAGAATCAATCTTTATTGTGCGGTGACATGTTCTTAAAGAAATCAGTTTTTAGTCACGTCTAATTAAATGTTGTTGTTTCGCGTGTAAATAATAGATAAAGAAGAGTCAGGTTAGTCTTTATCGTGCGTTGTATGTTCTTAAAGAAATCGATTTTTAGTGACGGCCAATTATATGTTGTTGTTTCGCGTGTAAGTAATAATAAATGATTGGAAATATTAGTTTGTTGGGACAATAAGTTGTCGAGTTAACAAATTAATGATGTTGTGTATAAGGAGATTTTTAATAATATATATTTTGTTTCATGAGGAATATTTTATTATTTAACAATTTCACTATGAATTATCACTCTTTTATTTATTAATAAACTTCAATTTATAATATTCTTCAAAATGAATACCGTCCGTACATCGCACGGGGTACATACTAGTTAATTTTAAAATAAGTAACCAGAAGAAATTATTTTGCTGCATTTTTTTTCATATTTTTTTATAGGTGTATAACTTTCATAAGTGTTACTATGAATATATAATTAATTAATATTTGTATTAATTATTATATGAAAGTTTTAAAAAAAATATTATCACACTTAATTAATCTATAGTAATATAAAGAGGTTGTTGGAAAAATACAAAAATAGTAAGGTTGACCTAAAAAAATAATGTTTTGACTTACTTATTTAAGTAATAAGCAAAGAGCCCCACACATTCATAAGATTTATTCTGCTAAAAATTTTTTCACGTAAATCAACTTAATTCTATTAAGAAATGATACCAAATTTTGTGGGATTTTTTTTGTTCACAATTTTCGAGTATGATTCTTTACCAAATTTATCGGATTTGGTACCAATTTTTTAGCAAGTATTCCCTTTTATTTTGTTTTTTGTATCAATCTATAGAGATATGATATGATCCGATTTAAAAATAATAAATCACATAATGCTGTTAACTTTTATAGCAGATTTTGTGGGATTTTTTGTTTGTTCACAAATTCATAATTCGAACAAATTATCGCAGATACTCGGTCGAATTTCCCTTCCCAATTTCTTCGAATTTTGATTATTTGGAATGTTGTTAACAAATGATACCAAATTTTGTGGGATTTCTTTTTGTTCACAAATTTCATAATCGATATTTTCTTACCAAAGTTATCGGATTTTGGCAACCAATTCATGAACAATTATTCCTTTTTATTTTGTTTTTGTACCAATCTCGAGAGATCACACGGGATGTGAATCATATCAATATCATAATTATCGGATAGTATCAATTAAATATTTAAGAAAATGATTTCAGAAAATTTGATGACCTATTCGAATGTTTTAGCATACAATTTGGTAAGGTATTCCTATTATTAAGCCTTTTTTTTTTGTAAATTTGATAATCTATTCGGAAAGATTTTTTTGGTACATTTAAATTATCAATTAACCAAATCTCTCCCGTAATTATTGGGTGATCCAATCACAATCCAAACAAATTCTCTCGGCTAACTATTAATCAAAACTCTCTCAATAATTTTGGGTGTACCGATCAAAACCCAAACCAATTCTCTCGGCTAATTAGGGCTCCACATCAGGAAATGGGCACCCAAAAGCTCGCTCGGTCTTCTCCATGCTCAACGGCGATGACAAGATCATCCGGTAGGAGGTCGACGAGTCGTTGGAGAATCTGGGATCCGTGTGCCAGAGGAGGAGTTGTGGGCAATGATCGGAAACATCGACGCGGACGGGGATGTCCATGTTGACGCCGAGAAGTTCGACGCCCTATACGTGGCAGTGATAGTCGATGGCAGATCACGAATTCAGGGTGACCATGTGCAGCAACATGGCTACGCCCATAAGCCATCATTTGCTTCCTCTAATTCTCACCATTAAACTCAACTCGCAAAGTTTAAAATTTTTGTGTTTTCTTCAATTTAATTTACAGGTTCTACTTCGATTTTCTCATCTTGAATTAAAGTTTTATTTTATGTTTCCAGTCACATATCTAAAGGAATCATAAATTTTATTCATGTTTTTAGCAGAGAAAATCAAGAAGCGAAGGGAGTGTGAGTCTTGATCGATGGCAGTCATGAAGAATACTGAAATTTAGTTTCAGGTTTTCTATTTCAATTCAAGTTGTTTTGCTTGTGTGATCAATTATTTGTAGCCAGATTTTTGGATGGTTTTTATCTTTCGTTCCACATTTTCCTATTCCCGTCAATTTTATTATATGCGAAATTAAATTGGATCTATGGCCCGATTGCTTTTCCGTGTGCTTTAAAACTGTGTCTTGAATTGCTATAGTTATTTGATGAGTTAGTAATCGTAATTGTGTAAATGGAGTTGCCATCTGATCGGTGTATCTGCTAGAAAAAATTTTGTAAGTTGGAAATTTTCTGTGAATCTGTAGTATATGTTTTTCGAAATTTGTGGGAATGTTTGTCAGCCTTTTTTTTTTTGTCTAAGGATCCTAAATGATGTTGCCTTAGTACTATTTGGATGATTAATTCTGCTACTTTTTTTAGAGTTGTTTAATTCTCACAGTTTTAACTTTGGGAGCTTAATGAATCTTTGAATAAAAGAATAATGTGAAACATGGAAGTTGGGGGTTGGGGGCCCGGATTGGGGTTTGGTTGCTCGAAGGCTTGCTGGTTGGGGAGATGGCCAGGGAACTATTTTTTATTATTTTGATATACTGTTCTAATATGGTAACATGTAAAATGGTGTGATATTCTCTATTTATTTTTTTTTTTTTTTCTGGAACGTTAGAGATAACTATTAACTCAAGAAAAGGGAACAATATTTAAGTACAAATCAAGACTACCGCAAATCAAAGACTGAAAGGACTCGCATGCAAGTGGCCTAGAACCTCAATAACTAAAGCCAAAGAAATGAAACTAAGAAAACTCCCCACTACAATTAAACCTAGGAAGCCTAAGAGGAAAAGGATTTCCTCTTAGGCTTCCTAGGCTTTCACAAAATGTCATATACGTAGCATTTTTCGTCAGTACTCCAAAGGAGAAGCCCACAGATTCAAAGGTTAGGGATAATATTATTGACTAAGTTAATGAAGATGTTATTTTCCTTCTTGATCTCTTAAATTGATAAATCATAGATTTATATACTAACAATTTCCACTAGTGCTTGATTAGTTTCCCTTTAGCATTCATGCTGGCTACAGTGCTTTTCTTAACTCATTATATGAATTGCTTACATCTTGAAAAATAAGCATTTTCCATATTTGATAGATGTTTAGCTCTGTTTCACATAAATATTTTTTAAAACCATTGAGTTGATTTTTTTTTTTATTTTTTTTTATTTTTGTGAATGTGTGTTTTTTCTTTGTTCAGGTGGTGGCACATATACCTTTCAACTTTAGTGCCCACGTGTTGGGTGACATATTTCTCTAAAGTAATTCTTTTACTTCACGTATGCAAATAAACAATAACCAATCCATTCGTTGTCAACCAAAAAAATGTGTTCATTCATTATTTTATTTCAGGTTGAAGCAACCCTGTGCTTGGTTGGTTCGTCTTCAAAATCATCTGAGTATCGGCCCATTAATATTTCCGTGAACTTTTATTCAGGTCTTACAAGAAATATTTCTGAGTATTGCATATTATGTCTTCTTGATATTTTACGATTATTTATGTTCATGAGATATTTTCATGTCTGAGTTGTGTGGAAATTGTTTCCTTTCAGATCATGAATGCAAAATTAAGGTTTCGACGACAAATTTCTTTCCCCAGCTCAAAGTAAGTTTTTCCTACCGTTCACTCCATTTGGCAATGTAAGGTATAAATTACACACAATTCATAAAATCCTATTTTTTTCAATTGTTTATTAGGTTGATGCAGCTATTGTATCATTTAAATTAAAGAAAGCGGCGGATTATCCGTGTGTCTCCTCCACCAAAAGCTTCTCCTCAATGGTAATGTCAAGAATTTTCGACATACATAAGTGTTGGCTCCTCATTTCCACTTGATGTTACAATTGATATTCAGGCAATGTTTTGCTAGAGAAAATACTTGTTTTGCTATAGAAAATACCTTTTATATATATATATATTTGTCTATTTATTTGCAGTGAATAACAATACCAACTTCTTATCAAATTTTTAATTTTGCTTCTATATTAAGACTTAATCACCAAGCGCTTTATGTTAGGTAAACTGTGTTTTTAATGAAAACCGTAAAATTTTGAGAAAATCCCTACATCACGTATGCCCTTCCCCTGGTGTTGAAGCCACTTTGTGTGTTGTTAATCTTTCACCCTCTGTGAGTTTCACTTTTTATCATTAGTAATAGCTCAACTTTATTTATTTATTTACATTATAATGATTCGTTCGCATTCAATAAATTTTTGGTGTGGAAGTTGAGTACGCATATCGATCGTTCACCATACCAGCTCTATATTATCCTGTGACCCGACTTCAAACATTTGACGAGCCTCGACCAAGCGTAGCCTCACATATATCAGTATTGTGAAGACAAAGACAATAAAAGTTGCACTCTGTATAAATCCAAAAATCGTTGCGATTAGATTGAAGCATGGCCCTAACATATCGCTCAAAAGACATTTGCCAAATAAGTTTGTAATTTGCAATAAAAATGGAAACAGTTGTGTTTTTGTTTTGAAAAAGTTATGTGTGGCCTTCTTAATATTAATATATGATAAGACCTCATTTATTTTGTTTGATAGAATTAAACAAAATAATCCAACTTCTTACATGTCAGCAAGTTGTCCAACGTTTACTTCACGGGAAAAAAAGGATAAAAATGGGCATTGTAAAAACGGGATAAAAAAATCCGGCCTCCCCCTTGGGATTTATTTTATCAGCGACTGAAGGATACACTGTGGGACCCGCATGCCACATGGGTGCCAACTAGAAAGAGTTCTATCCCAATCATTTAAAGTAAACAGATGATATGGCGTGACAAATTTAAATATCCAATCTCGTCCAGGGAAGTAAACGAACAAGAGTAAAAGGATACGCCATATTTTGAGATTTTAATGATATTGTTAAGACACCATATTTATACATTTACATAAGATTATACTATGGTTTGCAGTATAAAATTATAAGTTTATTTTTATCATTTGTTATCATTTAGTGAAATCCATCCTAATCAAAGTTATAATTTTTATTTGTTTCTTTCGTTCTCAGATCATATTTACTTAAAAAGACGCTATTATCGAAGCTACTAAGAGCACCTAAATATTTTTTCTCTCAAAATGATTCAGTTCTCAACATAATTTTTTATCCTAAATTTGGGTAATTTTCAAATATACTATGATATTTTGTAAAAATTTTGAGAAATCACGACAATTCCTTTTTAAAGTTTGTTTCTTTCCATTAATATTTTTATATTCACAATCATAGATTGGTGAATTGATTTAAAAATAAAAATCAAAACTACAAGATTTAGTAACATTCCTTAAATAAAAAAATATTGTTTAAAGAGAAGTGTTTCATAATATATGATTTTTCATCGTTTTTATTTATTTTATTTTCATAGTGAGATGAGATGAGATGTTAAAAATATAAACATCTATATTTAGAATAAACATTAAAACAAAGATTTAAGGTAACAAATTTGATCTTATTTTGATAACAAATTTCGGATTTTGTTAACAAATTTGATCTGATTGTGATAACAAATCTCGGATTTTGATAACAAATATTTTAAAATATCATTTTTTTTGGTAACACACTTCATAGTTATTTACACACAATATATTGTCGATAATCTTTGGGATTTCTTATGGTAACAGATTTCACAATTTTTTTGGATTGTTTGGAGTTAAATATTGCAGAAAAAATCTCGAGATTTGATAAATGATACATATCAAAATAAAAATATTATTTTTCAATCAATCCAAAAAAACCTTACCAAATTAAATTGTAACAAACAACATTAATTTTGGTAAACTTTATGTCACATTGATATGACACATAATTTTCAAAATAAAAAATTAATTGTTGACTACTTGACTTACTAATATAAGCAATATCAATGAGCCCCACATGTCAACCAATTTAATCGGATTTTAGTAACAAATTTTATCGAATTTGGATAACAAATCTCGGATTTTGGTAACAAATTTGATCTTATTTTGATAACAAAACTCATATTTTGTTAACAAAATTGATCTGATTGTGACAACAAATCTCGGATTGTGATAACGAATCTCGAATTTTGATAACAAATCTTTTAAAATATCGGTTTTTTTGGTAACACACTTCATAGTTATTTACACACAATACATTGTCGATAATCTTTGAGATTTCTTTTGGTAACAGATTTCACAATTTTTCGGATTGTTTGGAGTAAAATATTGCAGAAAAAATCTCGAGATTTGATAAATGATACATATCAAAATAAAAATATTATTTTTTAATCAATCCAAAAAGCTTTACTAAATTAAATTGTAACAAACTCCATTAATTTTGGTAAAAATTATGTCACATAGATATGACACATAATCTTCTAAATAAAAAATTAATTGTTGACTTACTAATATAAGCAATATCAATGGGCCCCACATATCAACCAATTTGATCGGATTTTGATAACAAATCTTGCATTTTGGTAACAAACTTGATCTTATTTTGATAACAAATCTCGGATTTTGTTAACAAATTTGATCTAATTGTGACAACAAATCTCGGATTGCGATAACAAATCTTTTAAAATATCGGTTTTTTTGGTAACACACTTCATAGTTATTTACAAACAATATATTGCCTATAATCTTTGGAATTTCTTTTGGTAACAAATTTCACAAAATCTTGGGATTGTTTGGAGTTAAATATTGCAGAAAAAATCTCGAGATTTGATAAATGATACATGTCAAAATAAAAATATTATTTTTCAATCAATCTAATAAGCCTTACCAAATTAAATTGTAACAAACTCCATTAATTTTGGTATACATTATGTCACATTGATATGGCACATAATCTTCATTAATCGACAAAATCCGAGCACATGTAACACGTTCCACATTTTTTGTTTTTGTTTTTTAACAAAAACAGATAAACATATTTTTTGAAGTCGGTCGTAATCACATTATTCAAGAAAATAAATCCTACTCAACTTAAAACCTGACGTAAATCAATTTTTAAATTCCCGTGTGGGGCATATGTCACATACACAAATATCTATATAACCATCACCAACATTGAACCAAAAATATTCTACAATCAATACATCCCACAAAACATATTTTTTTCACAAGTTTTTTCGTATACATTCAAAATGACATTGGATTTTAGAGTAATCATGGATATCAAATAATATTGGCATCTATAAATCGACAATAGGTAATTGGAGGATCATTATCAATGGCCAAACCAACATTCTCAAGTGGAGGGGTGAATTTCCTACGTATCGTTTTGACTTTAGAAACTTTCTAACTTTAATGAAGGTTCATAATGTTGATGAAGCCATGTTGTTTGGTACGTTATAATTTTTTGTTTATTTCTTATTTCGATTTTTTTAAGTTAAAATCTTTAATAAACTATATAATACATTATACATTTCAATATGATGTATTGTCTTATATTTTTGTAGATGTTATTGAATTGGTTGTTTCAATACAACCTATTCAAATGAAGGTTGTCGAGGGAGTTCCTACCCAAATGATTGTATTCTCTATGATCTTAGACATTATGTAGGGATAACATAAAGAACTGCACGGTTTGGGGCCAGTTGTATGTTGTTGTCTCCCGTGTTATGGTTTGAAAATCCTAATTTGCGGCGACGATTATGTGCCAAAGAATCAAACCATGAACGTTATATATAAGACAATGTTCAATAATATATAGACTTTACTTTCATTATATTTATTAATTTATTATTTATTAATGACATGATATTTCTTTGAATAAGTACTTTGATTTTAATTAAAATTTGTTTTTTAAAAGGAACGGATATAATAAAACCCGTGCATGGCACGGGTACTGTACGAGTCTAAATAAACAAACAATCGGTATCAAAAAAAGAAGGCAAACATATTATTATTTATTTAGCAGTAGCAAAACCGAATTGAAAATTCTCCGTGGCAATAAAAATTGTGTCAATTCAATCAATATTAATAATAGTCACTAAAGAATGTACAAAATGTACATTTTTATTTTATGTTAAAATAAAAATAAAAAATAAAAAAAATGTACAACTATTTTTTAGTAGTACACAGTTGCTTGTACTAGTACATTGTTATTACGAAAGTCTTTTCGAACATTAAGCCTACGTTAGAGTCGTTGACATTGCAACACTAATTTCAAAGAGAGCATGAACTTTTTCAGTTGAAAACAAGAATGACACCAAAAATATTTAGAAGGCCATCATCACATAACCATCATTCAAAACACAACACGAATTATCGACGCAAATATTATTTACAGACGTACCAAAAGCACAAAAGCAACTTCCAACCAACACAAGTTCCTCTCAAGTTCGAAAAAATATGATGTATGAATGAAAACCACCTCTCAACCATATTCTTATCTATCAAACTAACATTTGAACAAGGGAAAAATTATGCAACAAGCACAGGCAGTTTATCTTTCCTTGTCAAAATAACACACACAAAACCACAATATACCCCACAATAAAATGCCACTACTTAAAGGTAAGCAAGTAATACCATTTTCTATCTTGTGTAGCTTTTTCTTTAACTTCAAGTGAGAAGTCCTGGTTGTTGTTGGAACTAAGTATCCACAAAGCTAACTTCTTCATTTGCTTTATATCTACTCATATCAGGATTCTCATACTACTTTAAAAATATAATCTAATTCCCAGTTTCTACAAACAAAGTAAACACAAGTCTAGCTATATTAATACAAATAATTGCACCAGATATTTGNAAAAAAAAAAAAAAAAAAAAAAAAAAAGAAGAAGAGAGGATTGCATAATTTTCTACTTGTTAAGAGTGAGTTCTTGCATGAGATGTTTAGAGATCAATATTTTGTACTACGTTAATTTGTGAAGACCACGAATAATGCCTTTCGGATTAGTCTCTGCCTGGAACAAACGTAGAAGAAGCAAGTCCGAAGAACAGATCAATCCTTGTATTTTTTTCTTTTTTCAATTTGTTGATTTGAGATTTGCAACTTTACAAACCAAAGTTTCTTGCTGAAGAACTTCATGTATACTATGCTTTTTCAGGGACATACAAACCTGTGGAACACTGGCAGATAGAATACAAAAAACCACCGGCAAAAAGGCGAAATGCATCAGCAGTATTTACACTCAAAGAGATGGATGAGGCTACGTGTTCTTTTAGTGACGAAAATCTGCTCGGAAAAGGAGGATTTGGTCGAGTATATAAAGGCACTCTAAAGTCTGGTGAGGTATGATCTTAACTTTAACATGCATTTTTAGTCATTCCTCATAATCACTGCCTTACCTGCATTTTTCCTCTACTTGTTTTCTCATCAAAATTATAAAATCATTTAAAAGTTGGATTTTACTTAATATCCAGATTAAAAGGTTCAACAAAATTTGANCTCCACAGTTTATCTTTTAAAATTTCAAATTTCAGAAATTGCACCTGCTTGAGGGGTAATATGTGAAAACAACTACTTATCTTAGAAAACTAAAACGACCAATCAAAACTTTTGATTATGGAATTTTCACAAACCACAGGTTGTGGCAATCAAGAAAATGGAGCTACCTCCATTCAGGAAAGCAGAAGGGGAGAGAGAGTTTCGTGTGGAGGTCGATATTTTGAGCAGATTAGATCATCTGAATCTCGTGAACTTAATTGGATATTGTGCAGATGGGAAGCACAGATTTCTGGTATACGAATATTTGCACAAAGGGAACCTGCAAGATCACTTGAACGGTTTGGCTATTAAACATATTATGTTTTGGTCATTTTTTCATGTTTTGCATTCGAGACCCTCTAATAGTATGCTGGTTAAATTTTAGGAATTCGAGAAGTAAAGATGGATTGGCCTTTGAGGCTCAAAGTAGCTATTGGGGCAGCAAGGGGGCTTGCGTACCTCCACTCGGGTTCTGATGTTGGGATTCCTATTGTTCATAGAGACTTCAAATCCACCAATATACTTCTTGATGACAACTATGAAGCAAAGGTAAGAGTTATTGGATACAAGAATACCCCTAGGATTCACCACAATTAAAAAAGAAAAATCTTTTTCTTCCAAGAAAAAAAAAAAAAAATCTTTATCAAAAGAATTTGGACAAGCAGATATCAGATTTCGGGCTAGCGAAGTTAATGCCTGACGGCCAGGAGACTTGCATGACGGCTACTGTACTTGGAACTTTCGGCTATTTTGATCCTGAATATACATTGGTAAGGCTCATTCTATGATTAAGAGACCACTTATAATACTACATCGAGCAAGTACGTTTATCTAATTTTGTTTTCCTTGATATCTCTGGAGCAGGTAAGAACAGGACAGAAAAGAAAATAACTTGAAGCTAAATTAACCAAGAATTAGAAAATTAAGCTAATTTATATAAGTCACATTACATATCTGGGTTTTGACACCCTAAAGTGGGTCACATATATATGGAATAGCAAATAAGTCTTCCCTTTTCTTCTTTTTGCTATTTTTTTCTCATGAGAGCGATTTTAAATTAAGAGAAGTGATACCGGGTTTTAATTTATCATTTATGAAATGGCAAGAGGGACTACTGAGCAATGGACATGTCTACTTTGGCATTAACAGACAGGAAAACTCACTCTCCAAAGTGACGTCTATGCATTTGGAGTTGTTCTACTCGAGCTTTTGACAGGAAAACAAGCAGTCGACCTGAACCAAGGACCAAACGATCAAAACTTAGTAGTCCAGGTACTTCCCAACACATTAAAATCAGCCTAAAAAGGNAAAAAAAAAAAAAAGGAAGAAAAAACCTAACCTTGAGGATTGGTCAAATCAAGACATACCCAGCTATTGTTGGGAAACTACAAAACCACCCTCGAGGTTGTAACATCCATCGAATATCTTGCACCAGATGTTAATTTAGATACCGTAAATTGCGATGCCATACAATATATCTACGATTATTTCCCTCAACTGTTCTGAGTATTACAAATGAACCTGGGTTTTCATCTTACATTTTACAAATAGCTCGACAAAATAGTTGCGGCTATTTCAAGTATCTTGACACGTTGAGAAGTGTAATTGTACAATATATGATAATATCAGCAAATTTCGTCAGGAGAACCAATGAATATAGCAAAACTGAGATTGTAACACAACGTCGTCATGCGTGATTCTGTAATTTCAAAAGTTATTGGGGTCTTTTTGTAAGTACTCAGAACCCCAGGAGCAGTTTTTGCAATTCCAAAGATAATTCGGAGTTTGTTCAAGAATAAGCTACACCATGGGGGAAAACTTTGTAATTTTGTAAACAATGCTATTAGTTATACAAATGATATGAATGGAGATGTATACGACAACTGCGCAGGTCAGGAATATACTCAATGACAAGAAGAAACTGAAAAGGGTGATTGATCCTGAAATGGGAAGGGGATCATATACAATGGAGTCGATAGCCATGTTTGCAAACCTAGCTTCACGATGTGTACGAGTTGACAGTCAAGAGAGGCCTTCCATGATGGAATGCGTGAAAGAACTTCAAATAATAATGTACATCAATTCTAAAGGACTGGGAATGACAATGCATGCACTCAGGATGATGTGAAACCACTGGGATTCAGTATTTTGCTCTCAAAACAATATTTTTAGTATGAAAGTTATTGATGTTTGTTAAGAATCTCAGACACATCAGAGATGTTGATGTGCTAGTAGAGACTAATGAAGGTTCAAGATGGCTTAGTTTTTCTCAGTAATGTAAAAGCGATAAGAAAAAAGAGTAACAATTTAAGACTAGGACATACTCTGAGATCCCATCATACTCTCAGCATGCAATGTTCAAACGCACAAATGGAATTAATACACACAAAATAACACAAATGTGTGTAGGAGTATGTAACTTTTAGTATTTGTATAACATCTTAGTTGATTATAAATGTACAAAGATAGTTTCAGAAATTGTAACTTTATAAGTAGGTCAAGCAATGCAGTTGTCATGTTAAGACGAGGATGACACTGTAAATATTCAAGACAAATACGTTAAGATGTATATAAAGATAACTTGATTACCAGTTAGCTTCAAGCCCAACACACTGGAACATGACATCTCATTCATGATTGATCAGCATAATTGACATATCTAGAGAAACACCATCAAATGTGGAAAATTAAAACAGAACCTGTTTTCACAGATGACCACCATCCTTCAAACGAACTTCTCTAAACAAAGGTATATTTTATAAATCCAATCGCGTATAGTGCACAACAACAACATGCAGCAAATAATTGCACTATTAAACAAGCTGCATCATGTACATTTAAGACACGGTCTAAACCAACTTTTATCTCGGAAATGTCATTTCTACACATCTGTCGAATTTGCAATGGGAAATTCTATTTCAGAAGCAAAATCAGAGACGGGAAGTTCTTTGCGCATCAAGTGTCTACGCCTCTGCAATGTTAGCCATGTCAAGATGCTGTCTGTCTCAACAATGCTATATCCAGCTTTTGTGTACATGGTGAAAGGGCCTTCATCAATCATCCTGCAGTGCAGATAGACCTCTCTCAAGGAACCCATTTTCGTAATAAGCTCCTCACTGGCTTTCAGCAGGTGCCAGCCAATGCCTCTCCTGGAAGACATTAAGCCATGTATGAGGGCTTGGATAATGAAGATTTTAGTGATCAAAAGATGGCTTACTGGAGACAAGTATGCTTCCAATGTAAAGGCTAGACTTACATCAAGATAAAACACATTCCAGAAATTCAAAATACAGTTTGTTGCTTTTAACAAAGCATATCATGGACATTTACAGTACTTGATACGAGAAAAAGTTCAACATCAGCTGACAAGCTTCACCTTTACGCATGAACCCATATAAACATGGACGCTTATGGGAAATATAAATCAATCTTCATTCTATCTCTAATACTAAAAGTCTCTGATGCAGAATAATAATAATTCCAAACAAATTAACAATTAATTACAGCACCTAAAGGATAAGCCCGCATAGAAAGCTAAAGCACCTTTCAGCCTTCGCCTGCATTTCAATTCCGATTAAATGCAAACCAGGAATTAGAAGCAGAAATCCACATTTTTTCAAACTAGAATATGAGTTTGTTTTTTTCCAGCCTAATCTAAGATCACTCTTCCAAACCAAATCTCTCAAAAACCTGTATCAATCGACAAATTCAAATTAATAGAAGAACTGAAAGTATACTGTACCTCCTAAACGGCTTTCTCACAGCCATGTTACATATGTAAGGCGAATCCTTGGGCGGCTTAGGCGTTGGAGGATTCACATTGGCCCCCTTTCGGTCAAAAGTCAACTCCACAGTCCCCGCAAGCTCGAAATCCTCTTCCCCATTTTCCCTGTAAATCCCTAAAAGCGTCGCATTGTGGGGCATCATCCCCCTCCTCTCGAGGAGGTAATTTTTCACCAAGAACTCGAGCAATTTCTGATAACCAGAAGTCGCCATCATCATCGACTCGGCAAAGGACTCGGACAGCAAGGTTACGGTCATGTCCAGTTCCTCATCCCGCATCACGCGGACCCACAAGAACCCAGATTCTAATTGCTGATGGTAGCTGTAATTCGAGAGGAGATCGAGGTTTACGAGCTCGTCCTTGGTTAGAAAACGCTCTGTCTGAAGTAGGTTCTGGAGCGAGGATGAGTTGGTTAGAGAACGGTCAGCCTCAAGTGGGTTTTGGAGTGAGGATGGGGAAGATGATGGGAACGGAAAGTGGGGAGATGAGAGAGAAAGGTTGTTACGTGCCTTGGGAAATTTGAGGAAAGAGTAACATGGATGGTGGTCTGCGGCGGAGGAGTGGTGGCGGCGATGATGGTAGAGCTGGCGGTGTAGGGAGAAGGAGACGGAGACTTCTGTCGACATATTATTCAATTTTTGGTTTTGGATATGTAATGCAAGAAGATGCACTATATGATACTGTAGTGCTCTTTTACTTGCAAGGAAACGATATAATAGGATTTAATCAATTAATCGCTAACATAATTTTATCCCACGGTGTATTTCTATATATGAAAAAACTCAATTCATACTCAATTATACTCAAAATTTAATTCAACTTTTAACTTTAACTTCACTATTCTTAATATAATTAATATAATTAAATAATATCAAACAATCATTAATGTATATAATATCAACTTTAAATCACTAGTCATCCATTCACATAAACTTAACTAACAATCATTTGTTTTACATCAAATCAACTTTAATTACTTTAGTTTAAATATTATTTTAATATTAAATTAAAATCTCACTAACAACTAATTCTTAACTTTATATATGATATGGGATATTATATAACTAAAGAATAGACCGGTTTACCACATTGGTCGGGCAAGCTCGAAGTAGGGAAAACTGTATTGGTCGAGGGATAATCGACCAAAGGGAAGAGATCGAGCAGAATAGCAGAACTGGTCGAGGATCGACCTAGCGACGGAGGACTCGGTCAGATCGAGCACTCAACAGGTGAAGAGCAGTCGAGAGCGTAGCTTGAACGCGAGAAAGTGCGTGGGTGGTGTTAGAAGATCCTAACGGGATGCACAGAGAATAATCTCCCTCTGCTCAGAGGGACACGTGGCGAGAGTACATTGGTGCAGAGCAATAGTCGTGATAACCACCTCTGACGCCTCTGACACACACATACTGTGTGTGTACGGACGGGCAGTACGGGCAGGACAGCTCACCAAATCCGGGCAGCTCCTAGGGCAGGTATCTCACTCCTATATATATAGGAGTGAGTCTTTTCTTGTGACTTACGATTTATCCATTACATACTTTGGAGAATTGAGTAAAATATACACTGACTTAAGCATCGGAAGCTCTTCACCGGAAAACCCCTCCGGTGTGAGAGTTATGTGCAGGTGCGCGGCGTTCTACTGGCGAGGAGGAGGAAGGCGAGCCGATTTCAAGACGGTCGGAGTATTTTGCGTTACCATTTGGCGCCGTCTGTGGAAGTTTCGTTCGAAAAGTGGTGTGCTGAGATTGCTAAAGCTCGGCGGCTATGGCGGACGGAATTCCTAGGAAAGATTTGCAAGCATCGTTCGACGAAGCATGGACGATGACGAGGCCGTTTGGAGAAGGCCCTCCCCCGGGCTTCTCTGGACCCTTGCGTACACCGGTGAATCCGATGCCCGTTCCCTAAGGTGCAGAAATCACGCCGGTGCAACCAGAGGCTGACGTGGGCTCAAACCGAGCTCAGGAGGCTCGTACAGCTCAAGGAGCGGCGATCCTAACGCCGTTGCAACCAGATCTGGCTGTGGCGCCGCAACAAGGAGCGGTGGTGCAGGGAGCAGCACCGCCACCGGTGGAGGAGCAGCGCCTCGGCCAGCAGGTGGTGATGATCAGGCAGAAGATGCAGCAGATGGTGGCAAACGCGGCGGCACAAGCAGTTCAGCAAGTCACCCAAAGCCTTTCGCGAGTGTCTGCTGGGCCGATGATGATGGACGAGGATGTGTCTAGCTATGGAGGAGATGGAGCTCTGCGAGATCGGGAGGTGAAGAGACTCGCGGAACAGGTGAGGCAGATGCAAGTCAAGATGGATGGCCGACCTGAGAGGCGTGCTCAAGGACACCCGTTCTCGAGGGACATATTGGCTGCACCATTACCCGCGAATTTCAGGGACATGAGTTTGGTGTTCGATGGGACTACTGACCCGTCGAGGCACGTAAAGGCGTTTGAGAACTTGGCTGTGTTACATGGTTATTCTGATTCTGTTAGCTGCAGGGCATTCTTATCGACCTTGAGAGGAGGCGCGCTCGATTGGTTTCAGCAGCTCCCTCATAGATCGATCAAGGACTTCGACGATTTCGCAGAGAAGCTGATGACCCAATACACGAGCGTTGTGGTGCAGGAGAAGACGTATTTGACGCTGATGGCCATGAGGCAGGGGGAGAAAGAGTTGTTGCGCAAGTATGTAGCTCGATGTAATCAAACCTGTTTGGAGATCCCTACGGCCGCCGACGAGGTGAAGGTTGGGGCGTTGATAAGGAGTTTACGAGCAGGGCCTTGTCGAACATCCTTAGCCAAAACCCCTGCTCGTACGTATGACGATGTGCTGAAGAGGTGCAAGAAGTACATCAACTTGGAGGAGACGGAGGCTGGAGTTTGCTAAGTTGGAGGAATTAGCCAAGCCGGAGCCGAAGAAGGGGAGGGCGAACTTGCCTCAGAGGGTGTCGCCAAGGAGGAGATCGCCCAGGAGAGAGGGACGTGGCAGAATGGATCGTGTACGAAAGGATAGGTGGAAGGATCGACCAGTGTTTGGAGGAAAGCGGTTCCATAACTTTACGCCACTGAATGTAAAGATGGGAGAAGTGCTGGTGGACATCGAGAGGAAGATAGAGGACAAGGACATGACGTGGCCGAAATCGAGGCATGAGGGGCCGACACAGTCTAGGTCGAAGAAGTATTGCCGTTTCCATAGAGATTACGGGCATACGACGAAAAAGTGCAGACACCTCAAAGATGAGATTGAGCGCCTCATTCGGGCAGGGTATCTCAAGGAATTTGTGTATGAGGACAAGGTGAAGGGGAAAGATAAAGGGAGGTGTCAGGAAGATTCAGTAGAGCGGAGTGATCGGGACAATGACGAGGAGGAAGATGTGATCGTGGAGGTGCGGGAGAAAAACGGAGGCGAGAGAGTAGAGATCGAGGAGGCCAGGAGGGTCACGGTCCTGTGAAGAGAGGGACGATCTATATGATTTCAGGAGGCCCAACGGATGGGGACTCGAACAATGCAAGGAAGGGGCATGTTCGAGCGATGAAAATAAGTTTTCGGGCAGAAGATGCTGAGGGAGTGGTGTTGCCTCACAATGATGCATTGGTGATCACGGCGGAGGTGGCACGTTTTGATGTGAAGAGGGTGTTCATTGATACCGGGAGTTCGGTGGATGTAATGTTTTACAATTGTTTTGTGCAGATAAATAAGGAGCTTAATCTCGAGCTGAAGCCGGTGACCACGGCCTTATATGGATTTAATGGAGGCGAGGTGATGCCAATGGGAGAGGTGAGTCTATCTGTTGCCTTGGGGCAAGGGGCGACAAGGAAGGTGAGGTTCGTGGTCGTTGGAGCGGAGTCATCATACAACATAATCATGGGAAGGACTAGTTTGAATGCATTCCAGGTCGTCGTATCGACGTACCATATGACGATCAAATATCTAGTGGGCAAAAACATTGGTGAGGTCGCAGGGGATCAGCTTACCTCGAGGAGCTGTTATCAAACCACGGTGAGCAACAACAAACAGCTCTCGAGGAAGTAGGTGAAGCTCGAGGAGGGAGTGTTGAGTCGACCGGGGAGTTCGAGGTCGAGGGAGGAAAAGGAGAAGGCGGATAGAGGGAAGGAGAAGGTGGAAATGCAGCCAGGAGGAGAGATCGAGGAGGTCCAGATGGTGGAAGGGTGCGAGGAGAAGAAGTTTCGAGTAGGAAAGGAGCTTGAGGAGCCCGTACGGTCGAGATTGATTGGGTTGATCAGGGAGTTCGCGGATGTTTTCGCGTATACTGTTGATGAGTTAACGGGGATAAAGGCGGAAGTAATTGAGCACAGGTTGAATATCAATCTGACGGTGAGGCCGGTGAAGCAGAAGAGGAGACACCATGGAGTAGAGATGGATAAGGTGATCGAGCAGGAGGTTGAGAAGTTGTTGAAGGCGGGTCATGTCAAGGAGATTCAGTTCCCCGAGTGGTTGTCGAACACGGTGATGGTGTTTAAGTCGGGAGGAAAGTGAAGGATGTGCATTGATTTTCGTGACTTAAATAAGGCGTGCCCGAAAGATTTGTATTCATTGCCTAGGATCGACCAGCTGGTCGATTCTACCGCGGGATGTGAGTTGCTCAGTCTTATGGATGCGTCCCAGGGATACCACCAGATCCTTTTGGCTCGGGAGGATAGGAAGAGGGTGAGCTTTGTTACGAGCAGGGGCACTTATTGTTATGTGGTGATGCCCTTTGGCTTGAAGAACGCTGGTGCGACGTATCAACGGTTGGTTGATAAAATTTTCAAGGAGCAGCTGGGAAGGAATATAGAGGTTTACGTTGATGATATGTTGGTAAAGAGTAAAGCGGAGGCTGATCACGTGAATGATTTAAAGGAGACGTTCTTGACTTTGCGGAGGTATGGCATGAAACTGAATCCCGCTAAGTGTTCTTTTGGAGTGAAGTCGGGAAAATTTCTGGGATATATGGTGACAAAAAGGGGGATCGAGGTTAACCCGGAGAAAGTGAGGGCAGTGATCGATATGAAACCGCCCACAAAGGTGAAGGAGGTGCAGATCTTGACGGGCAGGATCGCGGGCCTGAGCCATTTCATATCGAAGGTGACGGAGAAGAGCGGTCCTCTGTTTCGAACACTGAGAAAGAGCTCGAAATTCCAGTGGACGGAGGAGGCCCAGAGGTAATTCGAGGAGTTACAGAAGGTGTTAGCCAATCTGCCTCTGTTGGCTAAGCCGGTTCCTAAGGAGGATCTAGTGCTATACATATCGATCGGAGAAATGGCTGTAAGTTCAGTTCTATTGCGGGAGGAGGGCACGATGCAATTCTCAATCTATTACGTAAGCAGGGTGATGCAGGGTGCGGAGAGAAGATATTCGGAGATCGAGAAGTGTGCCTTAGCCGTGGTGGTCACGGTGAGAAAGTTGCGGCCTTATTTTCTGGGTCACAAGGTGAAGGTGAGGACGAACATGCCACTGGGAGAAACTTTAGGTCGACCCTCTGTATCGGGTCAGCTAGTGAAGTGGGCGGTCGAGTTGAGTGAATACACGATATCATACGAGCCTAGGAGGGCGATCAAGGCACAGGCGCTGACTGATTTTATATAGGAGGGTACGAAAGTAGAGGAAGAGACAGAAGGTGTTTGACAGAGGTTTGTTGATGGCTCAGTATCGAGAGTTGGAGGAGGTTTGGGCATCGTGTTATTTTCACCCAAAGAAGATAATTTGGAGTTCGCGGTCAAAGTTGGGTACAAGGTGTCGAACAATGAGGCGGAGTGCGAGGCAGTCATTAAAGGAATGCAGTTGGCCATGGCGGGAGGAGCTCGAAAGATTCAGGTGCATTCCGATTCTTAGCAGGTAGTGGGCCAGTTTCAGGAGGATTTCGAGGTGAAGGAGAAAAGGATGCAGAGGTACGTGGAGTAGATGAGAAGGTTGCGAGAGGAGTTTAACTCGTTCGAGCTGGTGCAGATACCTCGGGGGGAGAATGGTCGAGAAGATCTGTTATTCAAAATCGCACAGAATCTGGTCGACTGTAAGAGTAGAAATATTACTTTGCTACACATGGAGAAGAGTGTGGTCGAGTGTGAGGTAGTTGAAATAGAGGAGGTCGACGACTGGAGAGCCTCGATATTGAAGGAGTTGAAAGAAGGAGGGGCAAAAGTGTTGAGGAGGTTCTTTGAACATGGAGGAGTGTTGTATAAGAGGTCGTATGCTGGACCTCATTTGCGGTGTGTTACGCGAGAGAAAGGTCGATACGTGCTGAGGGAGACGCACGAGGGATGTTGCAGTGATCATAGCAAGGCGGGTTCCTTGGTGGCAAAAATTCTGCGAGCAGGATATTTTTGGCCAACTATGAAAGAGGATGCGAGGACGATGGTGAGGAAATGTTTGCAGTGCCAGAAACACGGCCCACTTATCCATCAGCCGGCGAAGACAATGACTACGATGAGCGCTCCTATCCCATTTGCGCAGTGGAGTGTCGATCTGGTGGGGCCGGTGACGCAAGGAATGGGGCAAAGAAAATTCTTGATTGTGGCGGTGGATTATTTCACGAAATGGGTGGAGGCCGAACCGTTGGCCAAGATCACGGAGGAAAAAGTCATACAATTTTTATATAACAATATTTGTTGCAGGTTTGGTGTCCCAAAGGTGTTGGTATCCGACAACGGGACACAATTCAATGGCAAGCGGATTCGAGCATGGTGTGACGACATGAAGATCGAACAACATTTTGCATCGGTTGCTCATCCGCAAGCCAATGGACAAGTCGAGGTGACCAACAGAATCATATTGAATGGATGCCTGAAAACAAGACTGGAGAAGGCGTCGGGCGCATGGGTTGATGAGCTCACGTCAGTACTTTGGGCGTATCGCACAATGCCAAGGTCGACTACTGGAGAAACACCATTCAGTCTGGTTTATGGCATGAAGGCATTATTCCCAGTCGAGATCGAGGTCGGAGTGTTTTGCGTTACCAATATATGAAAATACTTAATTCTTACTCAAAATCTAACTTAACTTTAACTCAACTATATTATCCTAAATATTATCAATATAATTAAATAATATCAATCAATCATTATTATACATTACATCAACTTTAATTTACTATTTATCTACTGACATAATTTTAACTAACCATCACTTCACACATCTCTCTCCTATTTTTACATCAAATCAACTTTAATCATTTAATTTAAATATTAATGTAATATAAAATTAAAATTTCACTAATAACTAACCATACTATTTTTGTAAAAAAAAAAAAAAAACAAAACAAAAAAAAAGAACTCATTTTAAGTGAATATTTTTGTGTACAAACACACTCTAAATGTGTAATAAAAAGGCTATTGCGTGGTGAACTAGGTAATTTTTGAGTTATTTTGTTGTAAGAAACACTAGTACAACACCCGTTTATTATACGGGTGCTTGTTAAAAAAATTATTCTTAAATTTTAAAATTAATGAGAAAAATTATTTTAAATTTTATTTACATTTTTACAAAAAAATATATATTATTATCTATTATAGAATTACAAAAAAATTATACTGGTGTTGTTGTTTTTTTGTGTTTTTAGTATTCTTGAGTATTACCCCGTGGGGTCGGTTCTAGGCGGTATTTGACCTGTCCTCTCACTTTTCAGCTATTGGCTACTTGTATTCAGCTGTTGGCTGCTTTTTACACTTTTGCGCGTTTTATATAATATCTCTATCGTTTCGTTAAAAAAAAAAAGAATGGCACTTGTTACTTGTGCAACTAACATGTGTTATATTATAGTAATTTTTATAACTTATATCATATAACTACTTGAAATATAAATATATTAATTGATAAATAATTTTATTTTTCTAATTAATATTAAAAAACAATTTTATTATTGTTATAAAGATAAATATAATTTTTTTGTACATACAATATGGATGTTGAATCGAAAGTTATTGAAAGATGATTAATTTGATATATTATATACGTAAAATTGATAAAAAATATAAAAATTATTAACTTTTAAAAATATATTTACAATTTAATATTATAATAAAAAATAATATTAAAATATAATTAATACATGTAACATAATATTAAATAATCAACATATTAATGAATAATTCAAATTTAATTATTTTTAAATTGGAATGCAAGTCTATGTTCAACATTTTATCAATCAATATACAGAGGGATGTTGGGCCTTAGATAATCAATTTCAATTTTTTTTTCTTTTTTCACCTATTTAACAAAAGTGGAACTAGCAGCACCATGTGTGGGCAGCATCGAATGAATCCATAAAAACGTTGGTCAAACAACAATGTTGTGTTGAAACTTTGAAGACAGCAAAACAAAAAACGAGAAAGAAATCGTTTGCAGACGGCAATGGATTCTCAGTCAGGAGACGAAGAATTTGCTGTGGGCTGCATACTCTCCATCAAAACCACACTCGGAGAAGAATTTCAAGCCCAAGTCATCGCCTTTGACCGCCCCTCCAATCTCCTCATCCTTCATATCCTTTCAAATATTCCAATCTTATTTTGATTACTCGAAGTTAGTCTTTCATTGCTTATAGATTGCAAATTTTTTTTGGTGTAATTCCTTCGTTTTCTTAATTTGTTGCAATCCCTGGCAAATTCCTTAACTCTCTAGCGCTGGGAAATTACAAGAGGGAGGGCAATCCGGAGCTGGTCCGAGGAGGAACATTAGACTTCTGAAGGCTAATTATGTCAAGGAATTCACGTTTTTAGGTCAAGGTGAGGACCCACTTGATGCGAGCAAGTGTTTTCTTGACCTAACCAGTCTCCAATCCAAGGAAGAGTCCGCAATTAGGTAAAAAAAGCTCCCAAATTTGGCACTCCCTTACTTTGATTTTGATGTTTTTAAATTTTTTTAATGCATGGATTTTATTTTAATTTTTCGATTTGTTTCTGTAGCGGGACCTTTTTGTGTTGATTGATGGGTTGATTGTTTTAATTGTGTATGCAGACAAGCTGAGGCCGATGCCGAGAGGATTGGAGTGGGTGTTACTGCTGAGGCACAGCTTATTTTCGATGCTTTATCTAAGACGTAATGTGTCTTCCCTTTTGTTATGACTTTTCATTTCTCAATGCCTGAAAATAATGCATTTGATTTGTATTTGTAGTTGGAATACTCTTGGTACAATCGCATTAAACTAGTTTGATTTGTGCATGCTTTCATGATTCTCATATCGTTTCATTCTGACACTAATAAAACTATTAACAAAAAGAGACTCGTAAGATGGTATCCGAGAGGAAGAGTACTTACTTTATTTGAATGTTTAGTGATCATAAGAAATCATAAGAACAAACGATGGGATTTATCTTACCTGCCGTCCTTGACTGTCTGCTTTTGTTGAGTTTTGAATTGATCTGCATTTGTCTGAAATCTTCAACTCTTATGTAGTATACTTTCTCAATTGTTAGAACTTCAACTCAAGTGATTATTTAATGGCCTTCCTTATCCAAGCTAGTCCTAGTCATACATTTTTTTTTCTCTTTGATAGGGGTTTATTCTTTTGCATCTTGATATGGTTTATTGGTGCACTACAGACTCCATACACTTTCTGTTGGAATGATTCTTCTATCTGTTTATTTGTGTATATGTTTCAGTTGCATTTCTGTCAAATTGTATTTAGTTCAATTGTATTTATTTCTTTACTTAAGGCTGTGTTTTCTTTTTCATCTTTTGCATCCTCTGTATGTATAAAATGGAATGCGATGCTTATTCATTATGTTTATTATATTCATGCTGTTAACAATATAAATGGTGACCATTACATTATTCACTTGTGCACGTTTGTCATTTTCAACTTGGTATGCTTTATGCCTAAGTTTAGAATCCATAAACCCTTTTGTAGGGAAGATCCGATGTCATTTATTTGATTTTCAATTCCTCAATATTTTGTTTTATGGTGTTTGTTTTTGTCACGTTATTGCATTCTCTGGACTTAGATGATGGATTTTACATGTTCATTGCAACTTCATTCTAAACATTATATAAATGTGGCACATAAGATAGGTCTATGTATCATAAGTTGGATGATATATATTCTTTGCGCTGCTAATCATTTGACGAGCATTTTCGTTGTCTATGGCTATAAGTGATTCCAGAAAAGACTACCTGTTCATGATTGTGTAGAATCTCCATTTAAACACGTGAAATCTAATTCGAACACAGATGATAGAAAAATAGGTCAACTGCTTGATGTTAGCATCTCTTGTCGCACAAGACTGAGTTTTTTCATAATATTTTCAACAGAATATTTTATTAATTAAACTCCATGAGAAAACATACAATTTCTAAGCCGATCCTGTGTTGGTGTCGACCTTATTTGTTAGGTTAATAATCATACCTACATGTTTAAGAATCTTTTTCCAGCGAGCCTTGCCAAACAAAAAGCTAATGAGTGTATAGGATAAAAATTTTTCGTTGGTCTTTTATCACTTGATAGGACAGTGGATTAAACCAATAAGGTTAGAGTATACGACGTGCTAGTTATTTGATTAGTTTGATTTGAGCAATGGACAAAAAGTTCCCACGTTATAGCGAAACAGTACCTATACATTCTGCACTGCCGTATTTTACCATTTTTCCTTTCTAAATGCATTTTACCCCAAGAAATTTGGTCGTAATTCATACTTATTTTATAGTTAGTGTTTTATTTTTCTTTTTCCTTTTTTGTATGTAAAGCAGGCTTCCGGTTAGGTGGGACAAGACTACAATAGTGGTGATGAATGAAGTCCGTGTTGGAAGCCCATATCAACCTGACTCAGTTGTAGGAGGAACTCCTGCTGCTAATGAACGGGTCCGAAAAGTGGTAAGTTACATGTCAAACCATAATATTAAAAATTAAATATTTCATTTTATTTTATTTTTTTGCACGTGTTGTCATTGATACTGTACTACTATCTTTTTTCTCAGCTCGAGTTTGAGAAGAAGAGGCTGCAATCTCGGAATTTTGGTTAATTGACGATGAAGTTTCGCGCTTGATTAAAAAATGCAGTGAATTTCTTTTGCATTTGAGCCCCGAGACTGAGGGCAATAGTAGTTCTCCAACCTCCTGTGGACAAGTGAATTTATCCAATTGTGAGATCTGAGGGCTTCTTTCGTAATAAAATGATGGATATTTATGTTTTTGCATTTCTCTCAAGTCGTTATTGCCTGATAAAATAAGGGAACTAAAATTTGCATGAGACTCAATAATGAAATTTTGCATACAAAATTGTTGTAGTTGATTCTGTTATTTACATGTGAGATTTGATTAATTTACAGCTTTCTCTTGACTGTAGTGGCATGAAAATGGTAGTTGGGTATAAGTTATTCCGTTCTTCAAGACACTAACTGTTTGATTTTAAGAAAGCGTGTCAATATGTGATAACCTTTTACTCTTTTACACACAGTGCAAGAAAGGCAGGTTGAGAATCGTATTAAAGCTTTATTTTGAATGAAGTAGCTTTTAGACCGTGGAATATATCAAACATACGAAGAGTAGGCTACAGCTTGTGTGATGTTTGGCGGAAGCATTGAATATGTCATCAGATGGGTAGCTTTACAGCAGCAATGTTATCTTTTACTAGATTGAGTTTTAATTTTAATGTATGTATATTTTCATCATCATTAATGTGGTGGCCATGTGAAATTTCAAGCTGTATCTTTCTTGATTATAGTTAATTATATTAAGATATTTTGCTTTTATTCTACCAATCATACGATTAGCTTGGGCAACAGAGTCTAACACATGACAGGATCAACATGTTTATCTCTATGTAAACCAAGTGTTCGTTAGGAGAACATTATACTCAGAACTAGTTTACATATACAATTGAAGTTGCAAAGTGATATGCTCTATCATACTAGCCTCTGGAGCTCGGATAGCTCGAAAGGAACTCGGACGGTTACACGTGACTGACAGTTCGGACAAAGCTCGGACCGTTGTTGTATTGGGCCCTACTCTTAGGTCGAGTCTTCACAACTCAACCAGAGTGAGAGGACTAAATATAATAAATCATACTAGCCTCTGAAGCTCAGACCAAGCTCAGAGGGTTGGATATAGTTGGCAGCTCAGACAGTGGACATTATACTGACTTGGGTAGCTCGCAACTAGGTTGGTGAGACAAGGAACAACGGCGGCAGGTCGAGTTAGGACTACTCGACCTGGAGCTGGAAAGGTCAGTGGACGACCTTTGGCTCAACAAGGTTAGACTAGTCAAAATAAAGGTGGATGACTTATTTAGCTCGGTCAAGCATAGGATGACCATCTAAGGGGACAATAACAGTGTGAACGCAATAGTGTGAACATGATAAAACAAGAGCAATGCTTGACAGCAAGATCGGACAGATCTTGGACAGCAAAGTAATGACTCTGTATAAAGAGGTGAGGTAGGTATTATTACCAGTCAGTCCCTCTCTTAACATTCTAAGCTATCATTATTATCCATACATCACTCTCTACACTAAAACTGACTTGACCATCAGAAGGTTTACGTTGTGATTCTCCCGACACTATTTTGTAGGTAACTGAAGTGGTTCAAAGACGGTTGAGGTGACATTGAACTGGATCGAAGTTGTTGAGCACACCAAAAAAATGATAATTGGTCTTTAAAAAAAACTTGAAGTTAAATCCTACAATGTGGATGTTGTAAGAAAAAATTAGTTTTGTACCGATTTAACGATTCTACTTTTCGTAAGTAGAAGACTTAGGAAATTTTCAAAACCTTTTTAAGGTGAATGAGAAATTAATTCTAAGTGTTATGTGTTAATTAATTAAGTTTAAATAACTCAAAGGTTATAGGGTTCATAAACATTCTATTTTGACAAATGTTTGGACGAACTAAACGAGCCATAATTATGTATTATGTATGCTAGAAATGTATAAGGGCTCGTTGGGGACAAGTAGGAAAAAACGGAACTCGATTCCGAGTCCGTATGAGCTCGTACGAGCCCGTGGCGCACGGGCGCGCAACTGGCTGCGGAAATCAAAGGGTCGCAACCCTTGGTGACCATAAGGTATCTTTTGGCCACTAGATGTATCTGTTTCGTTCGGGCACGTCCCAAAAGGTGTCTTTTGACACTTAAACCTCTTTGAGGTGTTCTCCTATATTTATAAATAGCCACATACTTAAAATCATTAATAACATGAAAATTAGAGAGCTCTTGCATTACTTTTCAAAGATCATATACCATATTGTGTTTTTTATTTTTTCATTGAGTCTTGTGAGTTCCAAACAATAGTAGTGTTCGCCGAAGGCTTGTATATTTGAAGTACTGCTATATACAAGTCGAAAGTCGTTGTATTTTGGAGGCGTTTGCCGTTAACCATGGATATTTTACGGGACAATTTCGTCTTAAGGAGAACGTAACTATTACGTGCCTCGACTTTGATTTTGTTTCGTTTTCTTCATTTTCTTTAAGCCGACCTTTTGATATTCACAAACCACAGATATATTAGAGCCAGCCTCCAACAAGGTGACGATAATCTCGTGTAATCTGACAACACTTCTTTTTATTCTCGCAGCGATTTCACGGGTCAAGACTCAAGCCTAGTGATATTATGCTATGACACGTCAGTCCAAGGTTGAGCATACCTATGAAGTCTTGAGTTTTGGACTACATCAATCAATCAATGAACCTTAATCCCGAATCGGAATTGACGTGTGGTGCACTTTTTTATACTATGACTCGAAATGTGTGCCTGGAGATTTAAGTGAATATTTTCAAGGGCAAGAGAGGAACATTTTTTTTTTTCAGTCTATCGAACGCACTATTAGAGGCAAATAAAATTTACCGAAAAAAAAGAAGAAAATATAAAGTAGCATACAGAGCTTGGTTTGATTAGATTTATTCACTTGTTAAAGTTTACTCTTAGCTTGTACACTATTCTTATTTCTTCCCAATGAATTCATATTTGCAAAATGCCCAACATTTTGCGTACTTCTGAATAGTATCCGTACGATTTCTCAATACAAAACAAAATTTCAGCAGAGATGATTGCCCTGGTTAAGAATGAGATTGCAGTTTGCCGCATGCCCTTTCTAATTTGTTGTTTCTAATTTTTATATATAAAAATGAAATTACATTAGATTCCCGGAATAATTTATATTTATAATGATGCTTTTGTAGAGTGAATGATAAGAAAGGTGGCAGATGCTCATCAGTCATCAGCTTTAGAGAAGAACAAAGGAAAAGTGTGTTTAAGATTGAAAATGCAAAGTTTAGATTTGATGCTCTTAAAATAACAACATAATAATTAATAAAAACTTATTTATTTCTTTTCTCCCATTTTTCTTTTTCTTGTCCTTTTTCCCTTTCAATTAAATGCATGAGATGAGAGAGATGGGATGGATTATTCCTTTTGGAAAGTACGTGTTGCAGAGTGGCATTTCGGTTTCTCTTTTCTGACCTTTGGTCTTTCGTTGTGCTCTTCTTTTCACTCTCTCTCTTCTACGCTTACTCATCCTTTTTTTCCCCTCCTGATTATATTTGTTTCTAATTGTGATATATNGATTGAATTTACTTCTTAATTAATTAACCCTTTTTTGCTCGCTGTAACTCACTAGCTACTTCCCGAGGACTCTTCATTTTTCTTCCCCTTTAGCTTTTGCATGGTTTGCTTTTTCTACTAATAATTCAAAATAGATTTTCTTATTTCTCTTCTCATTCCCACAAATTTTTTATTTTCGGTAACTAAAAATCTTTTTGGCCCGAATCCGATCAAGTTTTAAAATTTGTGTGAAGGTAATTAATGAAAAATCAGTCAGTGATTCTTGGGATTGTTCGTCATTGATTAATATTTCAGTTTCAGGTGACGTTATAACTTTGCAATTTGGGGATCATTGTGTTACTAATAATTTCTGTTATTTTTTGCTATTTATTTGAAATTTTAATTTAATAATTAAATTAGAGAGAAAAATAAGCATGGGTGGAGGAGGAGCACTTGGAGCCCCCCCAAAGCAAGAAGAATTAGTGCCACATCCGGTGAAAGATCAACTTCCTGGAGTCTCTTACTGCATTACAAGCCCACCTCCATGGCGTCAGTCTTTTTCAATTTTTTTTATTTTCAGATTATTAATTATTTCTGCTAAATTTAAAAATCAGTACTGATTTTGGGGTATTTGTGTACATAATGTTTGGCAAATGAAGCTGAGGCCATATTGCTTGGCTTCCAACACTATCTGGTGATGCTTGGCACAACTGTTCTCATACCTTCTTTCTTGGTTCCTCAAATGGGAGGAGGAAAAGTAAGCATCTTCCCAAATCTAATTAATTAATTAATTTTGGATTATTGAGGAAAAAC
>BKCP01004583.1:422412-438666 GCA_008636005.1 Striga asiatica | reverse complement strand
TTTGAAGTAAGAAATTGGAACATAATAAAGAAATATATTATTATTAAGAAACTTAAAATATTTTTGTGGCTAAGACTTGAATTCAATTTCAGGTTTATGAGTCCTCTTTCGGCAGTTCCATTGGTAGCTCTCACGGGATTCGGTTTGTACGAACTGGGTTTTCCTCTGGTAATGTTTGCAAGGGAAATAAGCTCATTTAGAAGCCATATAATATTATATAGATGTTGTGAACTCAAACTCACTCGAGCCCTTTAATGTTGTTTATCAATGTTTCTTTGCAGCTTACCAAATGCATCGAGGTTGGACTGCCTCAGCTTATCTTACTCGTAATCTTTTCACAGGTACGCTTTCATCACATATAAAATAAAAATGAAAAAGTTGAACAAGGACTTTCTAATCAGTGAATGGTGTTTACAGTATTTACCACATGTGATGAAAGGTGGTCGGAATGTGTTTGACCGGTTTTCGGTTCTGTTCACGGTCATCATTGTTTGGATATACGCACACTTGTTGACAGTTGGCGGAGCTTATAAGAATGCGCCACACGCAACCCAACTTAGCTGCAGAACTGACCGTGCAGGCATCATAAGTGGGGCTCCTTGGTAAGATTAAAGATTCAAACATTTTTTTTCCCACCACAAATTCTAATTCACTCTTCTGTTTTTTATTTTTTAAAAATGTATAATTAAAGGATTAGAGTACCCTATCCATTTCAATGGGGTCCTCCGACTTTCCATGCTGGGGAATCATTTGCCATGATGGCCACTTCTTTTGTAGCTCTCGTTGAGGTATTAATCGAACATTCCTAATTCTTGGAATTTTCATAGTTATAAATTTTTATTTATCCAATCTTCTGTTGCTTGCTAGTCCACTGGGGCTTTCATTGCTGTGTCGAGGTACGCGAGTGCAACTCCTGTGCCGCATTCTGTTCTTAGTCGTGGTGTTGGCTGGCAGGTAAAAAAACTTACTGGAAGTAAGTTTATCTTAAAAATGATTTATATTTTTTAATTTTTGAATGATTTTTTAACGAAATAAATATTCCTTTTTCTCATATTCAAGGGAGTCGGCATCTTGTTCTCTGGAATTTTTGGGACTGGCAGTGGATCATCAGTTTCCATGTGAGACTATACTATAATGCCCTAAACTATTCCCATTGTAACACAAAATTGATTCTTTTTTTTTTTTGATAAAAAAAAAACATCTTTATTAATAATGATGGTTAGTAAATCTCTTTAGTTTTTTCTTTGAACAGAGAAAATGGTGGTTTGCTTGGATTAACGCGCGTCGGGAGTCGAAGAGTGATACAGATATCAGCTGGTTTTATGATATTTTTTTCTATACTTGGCAAGTAGCTTTGTATTAGCTTTTCTTTTTTCCCATATCCAAGTAAATGGCTTTGAGGTTCTTATTATTTCTGCTATTATTACACCTCAGGAAAATTTGGTGCTGTCTTTGCTTCAATCCCTGCACCCATAGTTGCCGCGCTTTATTGCATTCTCTTTGCCTATGTTGGTAATGCATTATTAATCCCATTGCATTGTAGATTGCATGGTGAATTTTTAAATTACAAATATAATGTCTCCAAGTTCTGTCTAGTTGAAAAGAAACAAAACAAAACAAAACAAATAATCCCTTTGAGATTCAGATGCACTGCATTTATTGATTACTTTTTTTTTTATTTTTGGTTGAGAAATAATAAGGTATGGGAGGTCTTGCATTCCTGCAATTCTGCAACCTGAATAGCTTCAGGACAAAGTTCATTCTTGCCTTTTCAATCTTCATGGGCTTATCCATACCGCAATACTTTAACGAATACCAATCAGTCAAAGGCTTCGGCCCAGTCCACACCAATGCAAGATGGGTAAAATCTTATTGCAATCTGATCAATTCCAAGCATTGTTTATTATTACCTCAAAAAAGGAACTTTATCAATATCTATGTGTTTTTGGCAGTTTAATGACATGATCAACGTAGCTTTCTCGTCTGAGGCATTTGTTGGGGGGCTTTTGGCATTGATTTTGGACGTGACATTGCCTCCAAAGGACAACGCGAGTAGGAAAGACAGAGGGTTGCATTGGTGGGAGAGGTTCCGGTCATTTAAGACGGATACGAGGAGTGAAGAGTTCTATTCTTTGCCTTTTAATCTCAACAAGTTTTTCCCCTCAGTTTAAGTTTTGTTCAACAAGTTAAAACTGATTTCATTAACTGGTTCTTGTTTTGAGCTTTGTGCATTAGGGGTCCTAAGTATTATAGTTTTTTACCCCCCACTTTGATTTTTTTTTTTCTACTATGAAAATTGCTTGAGAACAATTTTTTTTATTATTATTATTTTACTATATATAACAAGGCTTTGATTGATAAAAGGAGCCCTGTCGAATTGCTTGTTATCTTTTATTTTATTTATCTACATATACTGCTCTTAAAGGACGAGTATTTTTTGTAATAAAATTGAACTACTTAAAATATTCTCAAAGGAAGAGTGTTTTTATTAAAAATTGAACTACCTAAAATATTCTTAATTTACATATTGTTAACCGTTAAATAGTAATACGCTCATGCTCATCATATCTTATATTTTTTTATCTTTATCTATATAATAAGAATTAACATTTACCAAAAATAGTAGCAAAAAAATAGGTCAAAATTTAATGAAGCCTATAAATAGTAAGTTTTATTGTTTTTCTTATTTTTTTTCTTTAAAAATCATACAACATTAAATGTTACCTTAAATTTCAGGCTTTAGTTTATTTTATTATTTAAAAAATCCGACTAAAATTTATTAAGTGTGTATGTTTTTTTTTTCTTAAAAACAACGAACAACATTAAAATCTCGGTCTCTATATTTATAAAATCTCAATTCAAAATATAACAAAAGCTTTAGAATCTCGGTCCTTATATTTGTGCCTTTAAAAAAAATATAGAACGCTAAAAATATTCTTTAAATTGCATAATCAATCAATTAATCTTAATTTTTTTAAAATTACTATGTTTATTTTTTATTAATATGCATAAAGTAAAAATAATTAATTCAACTTTAAATATATAATTTATAATCTTAATAAACTATCATTTGGTGTAGACATTTATTATATGAATCATAAAATATTTTTATTTCATAAAATTAAATATATTTACAGAAAATAAGAAAATTTCTTCGGATCAATCGAGCGATTGAAATAGGGTACTGCCTAGGTTGATTGAATTATTTTAGGTGATACTTAAAATAGTCAAAAAACTTGACACAACTCTGTTGGTCCTAGGTGACTAAGTTATGTACCAGTTCGACCATACCAAATTGATTATTGAACCTAAATATAAATTTTATATTAAAAATATTTTATTACGTGAATGTGATGTAGTCTAAACTTTAAATAATCGTATTAACAATACTTTTATGACAACATGTTTAATGATTTATGAATATTTATATATCATTTTATTAATGTTTATGTGAATTAAATAATATTTTATTATAATATTTATTAATGTACAGTAAATGTAAGGTTTTCAGAATTGGACCGTCACCGAAACGATTAAGTTATTTTACTAAATCATTTGTGGTTTGTTCAGATTTTAATTTATAAATATTTTAATATATATATATATATATATATATATATATATATATAATACTTTTTGTAATAAACTTAAATAAAATGTGTTACTTAGATATCTAGACAGTTATAAATTCAAATATTTAAACTAATTGATCAATAATTTATAAATCTCTATTTTATTTAAATATGTAATTTTAAATATAACAAAATTTATTTTAAAAATCATATTGATCCTACCAGTCCAACTGACTGGTGTTGACGGATTGGAAAGAAAATATTGGTTATAAACCGGTTCTCAGTCCATCCAGTCGGACTGTGTTCAACCCGGTTTAATTTAAAAATAATAGATAAATTATGATTAATATTATTTATATATTTAATTTATAATATAATTGTAACCTTATTTTCCCGTGCATCGCACGGGCCACACACTAGTTAAGAACTAATATTTAATTAATTAAATACAAATACGCTGTAAAAAAGTGAAGTACCTAAAAACTCTTACTTTGAGATACTTTTAATGCAAAATTAATTAATAATAAGCTAATACATATTATATATCTTTAGTTTAATTAATAACTAGTATTTAATTAATTTAATACAAATACACAAACAAAATATTTCGCATCTCTTAAAAATCAACCACAATATTCTCGTACTACTATTCTTCACGAATTTGTTTTCTTTCATATCTCTCAAACTGCTTTTTCTATATCTCCCTAAAAATCAGTCCAACATCAACTAAAACAACGATATATTATCATTACTCATATATAAAAGGTTGCTTATATTTTTATGTTTTAATTTTTTATTTATGGTTTGATTTTTTATTTTATATTTCTTACAATTATATTCAAAATTTTAAATTGATATAAGAAAATATTTCAAGTCATGAATCAATAAATTTAATCTTTCAGATACATAATTGATAATTCCTTATCTTTTAGATATCAAGTGGATATAAATTATTTCTCAGGCCGAATTGATAGTTGACTCATCTTTCAAAACTCTTACTCAGAAAACTCAATTATTTGTTTTATAGTTTTTCTAATAAAAGAATACATGTTATAAAGAATAAAGATTACGATTTTTATTCTCGAGTTAATCACTTGCATAGTGAATTGATAGACGACCCAGTAATTTATCATTTTAAACTAATCTATTTCATTTTTTAAATTATTTCAAACAACTACTTTTATATTATTACTAAAATTATTTTAAATCAATATCATATATTGAGTAGTGTATAACTGCAAAGATCTTCAAGTACAATAATTTGTTTATTACTTGAATGAAAGTAAAGATTATGAAAAGAAATAGTTAGTTTTATTCATGTCTTAATTGCTATAGGAAAGAAATGAATAATTGGTCTTTTTTTCTAATAATAAAATAAAAATTATGGAAATAAATTAGTTTTATCCTCTTAAAAAAATTGTTGAAAAATATAGTTACATAATTTACTCTTTTAATAATTCATAGTTTTTGACGGATATATTTACTTTGTTTGAGAAAATTAATATATATTTACTTTGTTTGAAAAAAATAGTACTTTATTATTTTATATATATATATATATATATATATATATATATGTTTACTTTGTTTGAAAAAATTAGTACTTTAAATAAATAATTAATGATTCCCGAGCTTTTCTAATATTATTGCGGTAAATACTAATCTCTTTTTATATATATAGATAATAACGTCGAACACTAGATATTTTTTTTATATATATATCTTTTCTCTTGTATTCTTTATGCTCGCTTCATATATATTTATATTCTATTCTTAATGTGGATGAATTGCATTTCTATTCATAACATATATGACAATTTAGCCACAATAGATATACTATGGAGTCACTAGATGACACGATTTATGGGACAATTCACAATTATTAACAAACTAGTGTGATACCCATGTACTACACGGGTACTTAAATATATTAATATTTATACAATAGAAAAATTAAAATAATTTGTTTTTTATTGCAAAATTATGTATAATTAATATATATATATATATATATATAATGAATAACTGACAAATTAGTAATTAATTCAAAATGGAGCCCGTATTGTTGTACTTAATTTTCTTATTTTATTTAAAATTTATGAAAAAGCGCATTAAAATAATTACTTTATGGTGTATTATTGAATTAGATTGTTAATATATTTATTATAAAACAATTTATATCGTATTTATATTTTTGAAATTATTGTTTTAATAAATTTAGTTTTATTTATAATGAAAGATGTAATTATTTTTTATTTTATATATGCAATATGGATGTCAAATCAAACGTCAAAATATGATTATTTTGAGATATAATATACAAAAAATAAAATACAAATAAAACAATTATAAAGATTTAAAAATAAAAAGAATACATATTATAACAATTATTATATAAATTAAATAAGAAAAAAGTAATGAAAGAGAGATTTAAGTATGGGAGACAATACATTTATGGTAATGAAAGAAATATTTATGGGAGGCAATAATGTAAGTTGAAATAAATATTTATGGTTGATTCCAAGCCAATTTTGTTTCCAAAATTTTTTATCCGAACCTAAATGTACAAACCATGATATTTTGACACGTATGATTCCAAATCGTACGAGCCTGCCACTTAAACTCAGCACGTTTTGAATTAATATATAGGGGGGAGGGGGATGTGTATTGGCACTTGTCTATAATAAATATATTTTAGACAAGTGTAAGTGCATCTGTTATGGATGATTTCATAATGGAACCATCCGCTGGCTCCATAGAATTTCTATGTATAGAGAATTAAAATTCTACCTTCAAAACTATAATTGAAGGCGTATATCAGTTTTTGCAATATGTAAATTTTTCGGATGATAATAGTAAGCTGTGTTTACAAATATTTAGATNTATCATAACTCATACTTTGTAATATGACGCATCAATTAAGACTTCAGTGCATGGTATATAATTTATAAAAATGAAGTCAATAACTTGCAAAATGAATGAGTCAATTAATCACATAAAATAAGTAATGCGCCATATGTAGACATGGTCAAAACCCGACCCGGCCCGGCCCGGCCCGCCGGGTCGCCGGGCTAAAAAACACTGACCCTGAACTGGTACGGACCTATACTCGTGCCGGGTCCGTGTTCGGGCCGGGCCCATGTTTTTTTAAAAAAAAAGTATAAAAAAATAAAAAAAAAAAATTAAAAAGAAGGGTCATTACCCGGCCGGGTCATGAAATATATGACCCTTACACGGCCCGTCTGAAATCCGGGCCGATTTCGGACCCGTGGTCAACGGGTTTGATCGGGCCGTGTCAGTGTCGGGTCCGGGCCGGGTCAGTGCCGGGTCGGCGGGCCGGGCGACCCTTTGGCCATGTCTAACCATATGTACTATATCCAATATTAACAATGTGCTACCCATGAGGGGCAAAAATGTAAATTAAATTTGATGATTATAGGGATGACTCTTTTGTCTCCACTCTTTGGAAAAACTGAGGTCCATTCACTATGAGAGAGCATTATAGAGAACAAAATCAGCACGACAGTTCATAGACGCTCCACCCCATATATATCAGCCCCTCTTATTGCCCTATTGTCCACTCTCTTTCTGCCTACTTTTGAAGGCTTTGCAAAATCAGAGCATCCAAAGATGAATTTTTATTTAATAGTAGTATTTTTTTGACTTGGAAAGAGGAGAATTAATCTGAGATTTTCATTTGGTATAAAAGTTTGACATGTGAGTCTATTTATATGTCAGAGATCTTTAGGAAAAGCCAAGAATTTTTGCCCATCTTTCTATAGATCCAGCTAATTGGTGATCATTTCTAATGCAAAACCCAACAATTTTTCTATCGAAAATGTATATATGACTGAAATCGTTAGGCCTGCCTAATATTAAAAATATGTTTTTTTTTAAGATGATAATATTTTAAAATTATATCTATTATTGTGAAGGTTTTCTATCTGTAATTTATTCACATTTCCGTATTTCCATATCAACATGAAATGTGGTTAAAAAAAAAAATGATGCAGTCTGGCATTCTTCCCGAAATCTCAGCAATATCTATAAAACCACTGTGAGAATCATTCCAACTTTTGAATTCATTTAAATTTCAGGGTCCAACACCTATATTAGTCTTTTTTACAAGAACCCCACGAGGCACATTATGGTTTTACATCACATAAATTTAATAAATCAAAAGCTGAATTTTAGGGTCCTATCTTTGTCATATGCCATTTTTTTTCAGAAGAAAAAAGAAAAAAAAAAGAAAAAGAAAAGATATAACTACGAATCATATTATTAATTCATCAATTATTTTCCGTTAAAAAAGGGTGGGAGAAAGTGACTCGAGAACGCTCCTCTATGCCCCTCTTAACACTTACGTTTCATGGGGAAAGGGAGAAAAAAAGTAATTTTGGCTTTTAGGGGAGAAATCTCTTTAAGATAATGCACATTTTTATTATTCAAGGATTTTCTAGCTCATAAATTAGAAGAATAATGTTTAAGTGTGTATTTTGTCTCATTTGTACCACAGATTTGTCATTTCTCATGTTTGTTCTTTTTGGATTTTCTTTTAATCTTACACTGTTACTAAATTATATTTTATCTAAGAATATAAAAATTTTATTTACATGACAATAGGTGATATAACACATATAATAGCTCGGTGAACCAACCTGATAGGGCCTCCTCGTTCACCATGAGCGTCAGACCAGACAACATATGTAAAAAGAAGAAACAAAAACACAAATATTAAAGGGTCGATCCAAGTACGCACAGAGAAAATGCATCAAGAAACAACACCTAGACATGCATAGGGGTAGGGGTGAGCAAAATCGAGCCGAACCGTGCAATTCGGTGCGGTTCGATTCGGTTTTTCTAACGTAAAATTTTTTCAGTTCGATTTTTCCTACATTGCGGTGCGGTGCGGTTGTAGTTTTTTGTAAGTTCGGTCTTCGATTTTGTTCAGTTCGGTGCGGTTTTGCACCAAACCGTACTAAATTGAATAAAGTGTATCGAAAAGCCGAGATAAAACCGAAAGTCGAGCCGAGTCGTGCATTTCAATGCGGTTTGTTCTATTATTTTATTGTAAGAAAATTTCTATTTGGTTTTGATTCAGTTTTTTCAAAGTTTCGGTGCAGTTCGATTATTTTTTTTGCTAGGTTCGATTTTTGTTGTTCGGTGCGGTTTTTCACTGAACTGCACCCTTGCTCACCCTTACATAGAGGAAGTCGTTGTAATACCTTGACGGCGTTGTTCAGAATATAGCCAACTCGGGCCACCTTGTCACCTGGCCAGCGTTCAGTCACTCCACTGGGGAAGATGGAGAGAAGAAAGGCAGATTTGGCCCAACATTTTTTGCCATAACAAAGTGCCCAGGCTGGTTGAGGGTGGTGTACTAGCGACCTCTTTCTTCTCCACCCTCTTCTTTTTTATCCTTTCCATTCCTGGGCAGGGCGTTTCGAGTTGCCCTGGTCATGCTGCTTAGAAGGCTCATGGATGGGCTCTGTATGGCCCAAAGGCTCGAGCTATAGCACCTTGAAATGAGTCAGTTGCTCAGTTGTGACGGGGACCTCCTTGGCACTAAAGGTAAGTTCGGAAGCCAGCGAGCTGAAGAATGAATATGCATAGGTAAAATAAAAAATTATTAACAATTCAAGGTCGTATAATAAGTAGTAAATCAAAAAAGAAAAGAATATATTTGGGGGTTGTCGTAAGCTTAAAGGTGTTAAAAGAAAAATAGAAGTTGTGGGTTATCGACAAGCTTAACACTTTTAAAAGAGAACTGATTCCATGTGCGGGTCAGCTCGTCGTAATATTTGGAATGTTTGGGCTTTTTAAGCTGGCCAGATAGAACCCGTCAAGCCATTCAGGCGAGATGTCAAAGATATTTGGTGGAGGTCGGACAAAAGGTATATGGTCTTCCAGGCTGAGATGTCGGAAGGAAGGTCCCGAAGAAAGTTAGATTCGTTCCGAGGAGAGAGGTATAAGACTCTTTTGGGGTTTCATCCAATAGCAATAAAAGAAGAGGTCAGTGTCTACTTTTGGGAGGCAAAACCTACTATGATGATGGTGAATTCGACCAGCGGGATCCTATGGGGTCAATCCTTCCACACACGACGCTTCTTCTTTAAAAATTCTCTGATTTCGTGCATTCCAAATGCGCCGTAGGATGGCTAAGTTCTATGAGGTAATCTCAAATGTGAGGTTGGCTTGGATTTGGCCTATGAATAAAGGATAATAGCCACAAGGTGGCTGGTCGAACGGTTCGTCGACCTTAGGAGCTCGAAATTCCTAAGTTCGAGAAATTTCACACTCATGAAGGAGGCAGGTAATTTGGTCGTTGGTGTAAGAGGCCAATTGGTATGTGATATAGGATAACCGTACTAGGTCGACTAAACCAAATAGGCAACCGAACTAAACTGGATTAGTCATCAGGTGTAATAGAGAATGTGGACTTCACGGGTCGAAGGGTTCTCTGGTCGAGAAGGACATCAACGACGCAGAATAGGCCAGCAGGTCGAGTGGAGATTCTTGAAAAGTCTGATGGAGGCTCAACTTGAGAGGACACTTGGTCAAAGTTTCGACCAAAAAAGAGGACACTAGAGCTCAACGTCAAAGAGATCTCACCTCGAGGTGATGGGGAGTTAGACACAAGGTCAGGTCATCATATATGAAGAGCTAAAGGATAAGAAAGAATTTTAGGGGAATCAAAAACCCACATGGGTAAAACCACGTGGCACCACTTGAGTGGCCCATGCTCCATAACCGTTTCTGACACCCGGGATAGCTCTGATAGCTGGGGTAATGGATGCGCTGGCCATCAAGACAGCTCACGCTATTGCCTTGGGCAACAATGTATCATGTACCTATAAAAGGGAGTGAGTTATGCCTTAAGCTATACTACATTCTCTATTATACACATTATATTATAGAGTTCTCTCTTTGCACTTCATCTTCTATACTTACTCAATTAAGCATCAGAGGCTCTTCACAGGAGACACACCTCCGGTGTGAGAGTTCTGTAGGTTCGAGAAAATTTAACTGACAACCAGCTCAAGATGCAGGTGTTTCTAGCTTGTTCTATTCGGTCGGAGATCTTTTTGTTTGGCGCCGTCTGTGGGACTTTTGTTCAAAAATCTTGTTTCACCATAACCATGATAGGTGAAATCTTGAGAAGAAATCTAGAGACTACGTTTGACGATGCATGAACGACCACACGTCTGTTCGGAGTTGGCCCTTCTCTGGGCTTCTCTGGACCTTCCACAGCTCTGATAACCCCGATGTCTCCTCCTCAAGGCTTTTGGAGTTCATCGGTAGTTCTTGTAGCTGGGGTGGGCTCGAGGTGGCGCAAGAGGCTCGAGGTGGCCGTAGTCAGATCTGACTGGGGTTCAACCAGCATGAGTGGTGGTTCAGGCGGGTGGAACATCAATGACAGAGGTGGAGGAAGCGGGCCAGCAACTACTCACGTTGTCGAGAGAAGATCTAGATAGGATAATCGCCAACGCCATGACATCGGGGATGGAGAGACAGACCGCTCTTCACTTCTCAGGCCAACGCCACGCCGATCACGGTGGTTGGCACCAATCAGCAGGAGACGGAGGCGGAGGAGTCCACCCACGAAGGAGAAGGATGTCAAAGCGATCGTACATTGGAGAGAAAGGCGGAGCAATTACGTCAACTACAAGCTAAGGTGGATAGTAAGTCGATTGGTCGAGCTCGAGGACATTGTTTCTCGAGGGAAATTCCGGAGGCTGCATTACCCATCAATTTTCGGGAGACGAGTTGGGCGTATGACGGGTCAACTGACCTGTCGAGGCATGTGAGGTCGTTTAAAAATATGGTTGTGTTACATAGATATTCTGATCGAGTGAGCTGCAGGGCGTTCCTCTTGACCTTGAGAAGACGAGCACTAGATTGGTTTCACCAACTCCCCCTAGGGCCGGTGAAGGAATTTGAGGATTTTTCAGAGAGATTTTTAAATCATTATGCTAGTGCGATAGCTCAAGAGAAAACATATCTTACTCGGATAGTGATGAGACAAGAGGAAGGATAGTCTTGGAGGAAATACGTTGCATGTTATAACCAGACATGTGTGGAGATACCATCAGCCTCTAACGAGGTCAAAGTGGGTGGGTTGATACAGAGTCTTCGAGCTGGCCCGTGTCGAAGTTCTTTGGCCAAGACACTAGTTTGAATATATGAAGAAGTTCTTACGAGGTGCAAAAAGTATGTCACCTTGGAGGAAACGGAGGAGGAGTTCGCTAAACTGGAGTAGCTGGCTTGACCTGAGTCGAATAAGAAAAGGGCCGACTCACCCAGAAGGGAAAGGCAGAACAAGCTAGAGAAGGGTCGAGAGGATAGGTAGAAGGATCGATCTCTGTTGAGTGGCCAGAGGTTTCACAAATATACACCGCTGAAAACCCAAAAGTTGACGTAGGTGCTGGAAACAATCAAGAAGAAGCTGGATGGTAGGGATGTAACATGGCCAAGGCCGAGGAGCGAGGGACCTACTCAGCCCAAATCAGATGGATATCGCAGATTCCATAGGGATTATGGTCATACTACGGCAAACTGCAGATATTTGAAAGGTGAGATTGAACGTTTTATCATAGCAGGACACTTGAAGGAATTCGTATATCACGGCAGGTCAAAGAGGAAGGAATATGAGGTGTAGAGAAGGCTCGATGGAAATGAGTGACAAAGATAGGGATGTAGATAGAGAGAATGGTGTAGGACGAGGTGGTCAAAGAGGCCAGCGTGGAGAGAGAAATAAGCGGAGGCGAATGAATGGAGGTCGAGAAGGTCAAGAGGATGTAGTCCGGTGAAGAGAGGCACTATTAATATGATATATGGAGGACCAACTAATGGTGACTACAACAATGCTAGAAGAGAGCATGCTCGAGCTGCCAAAAGGAAGAGGGAGGAGGTGGGGATCATAGCCCAAATGCTGATAATAAGCTTTCGAGCTGAGGATGCTGAAGGAGTTCTGGCACCCCACAATGATGCTCTGGTCACTACAACAGAGGTTGTAGGGTATGACGTCAAGAGGGTGTTCATTGACACATGTAGTTAGGTGGACGTGATGTTCTACGACTGTTCAATCGGGATCTGAATTTGGAATTGAAGGAGGTCGTGACTTCTCTGTACTAATTTAATGGAAGTGAGGTAGTTCTCATGGGGGAGATTGCTTTACCAGTCACTCTAGGTTCTGGGGCGACTCGTAAGGATATGATGGTGCAGTTCGTGGTGGTGGGTGTTAAGTCGTCTTACAACATTATTATGGGAAGGACCAGCCTGAGTGCTTTCTAGGTTGTGGTTTCAACCTACCATATAACAATTAAGTATCCAATTGGCGAGAGTGTGGGGACGATTTTGGGCAATCAATTAATTTTGAGAAGCTGTTATTAGACTACGGTGAGTAATAATCAACAGATTGCTAGGGAATGGAAATTCTGAAGAAAAAAAACTACATAACTATTATATTTGTGTGGAGAGGATAAATATGAGAAGGCTGAATTTGTGAAAAAATGTCAGAATTTCGATGGTTCCAGAAAAAGCTTTGAAAATAGGATTTAAAGAGTGAAAATGGCTAAAAGTTGAAACCGACGAAGACCGTGGGTTTCTATAGCTCAAATAGAGCTATTGAAAGACACGATCTAACAAGTCGGTTGTGGACGACTGTTGATCTGGTGAAGGATCAATTATCCCAAAGGAAAGCATGTTTAGGGTTTCGTGGCATGTTTTACTCTCACAATTCTATAGGTCGGCTGACAGAACGAATTTAATGCCAAAAAAATCAGGTTGGAAGGCTACAATATTCTCGAGCAAGTCTTGGCAGGCCGTTCAAGAATAGAGGCTAGATGATATAGCACACATACTAGCTCTTATGGACTAATCTGAGTAATTAGCTCAGATTCCACCAGTCTAGGGAATCTTTCAGCTTAGTAGTAGGGTTTGACCCTGTCATGAAGCTCAAAATGGAAACTCGAGGTACATGCCAGTTTCCGTTATGGGCTAGCAAACTGAGCTCGTCCAAGAGTTCAGACAAATTAAGGGTTATCACGACCTAGAGGTTGTTAATGGGGTCGCTTAAATGACCTAATACAGAGCAGAGTCATGAGGTCGATGTGCCGACCTATGGACTTACTGAGCTTTGATAGAAAATGGAACAAAATCCTACTTATTGCATGGTAGGAATATGGCGCTGAAAGGCATTAGATCTCAATGTGTATTTTACTACGAAATGAGATACAAGAAGACCTCTTTCATTGTAATAAAGTTGTGTGGACAACAAGACAACCTCCATACTAGGTCGGCTTTTGGGGCAGGTAAACAAGGCACATGCCTAGAGCCTCCATTTTTTTTGGGCCTCATATTTTTTAATATTATGCATTTGTGTTGGACTTGATCTATTTGTGTGAGAATAAATATTCTTTGTAGAGATATATTTTTTTTTTCTTAGTGTTCTCGTGACTGCTTGAATGTAATTTATCAAAGACTTATGTAAACTCAGAGGTAATTTATTAAATCCAAAATCTAGTTCAGGTTTGACAGAAAAACTTGAAAAATTATTTATTTTCCATTTATTTATTTAATTTGTCTTGTTCAATAAGATTTTTTTTTCTATGATTTTATCTCCGATAAAGTCAAAATGTTCTTTCCAAATTAAAATTTTGAATTAAACCCAAAAGAATCTTGACTTACGAATTAAAAGAAAAAAAATCCTCACTTCTAATTAATTTGTTTGCAAAAAATGTTTAGGGGTTCCAAATTTCTGAAGATTGCCCTGCTTCCATATAAAAGGATATTATTATATTATTTATATCTTATCCTATATTATGAATTCCAATTTATAAACAGTTCACGGTCAAAATCTGATTTGAGCGTCGGATGATGTACTGTCGAGACCTCTCCCAACGTATTTCGCTAATCAAAGCCCAAGTGAGGTTCCATCCTAAAACCAATTGGTGGAAGGAGAAGTAGCCCACTAGACTTATAAGTTAGGCCTATTTCCCATACATAAACGATGTGAGACAACTCACAAGTGATATTCTAACATGCCCCCTCACTTGTGAGTTCGTCATACGAAGCCCAAGCCCATATACAAAGCCGGGAGCCCAAGCCAAACTAGACTGGATAAACGGGTACGTCATCGCACGGTCCTACGTAAAACTGACTCTGATACCATATAAGAAACATGAGAAAAATGGGTGCGATCCCATGCAGATGAAATGCACCAAGACAGGAAATCCCAGATGAATCCCAAGTGAGGTTCTATCCCAAAACCAATTGGTGAAAGGAGGAGTAGCCCACTAGACTTACAAGTTAGGCCTATTTCCCATGTATAAATGATGTGGGACAACTCACAAGTGTATATATTCTAACACGCCCCCCTCAAACTCAAGGTGGTATAGCGGAGATCAATTTGAGTTTGCTAAGAATGTAAACAAAAGCGACCGGGAATGAGAGACTTCGTGAAGACATCCGCTGGTTGATCCGTAGAGGAGACGGAAACAAGCTTCACAGTCCCATGTAGACAGTCAATCTCAATATGCTTGATGCACTTATGAAATGTATCATTATGAGACATCTTTATAGCACTGTGACTATCACAATGTAGAGTAGTAGACGACGACTGAGGTGCACCGAGATCAGAAAGTAGTCGACGTAACCATAATAGCTCGAAGGTGGAATCAGCAAGAGCACGGTACTCAGACTCAGTGGTGACAACTGTGGGATTTGAACCCACGCCATCTCGGACCAGAGCCTAAATCTGGTGCGCTTTTCCTGTCTTGGTGCGCTTTATCTGTGTGGGACCGCACTCGTTTTTTTCCGTTTCTTACACGGGTTGACGGGTGCGGTCTCACGGACATGAAGCGTACCAAAGCAGGGTGAGCCTAGATGAGTCTTAGTGAGGTTTCATCCCACGTAGAGCCGACTCTTATAGCATGTAAGAATTGGGAGAAAAAGGGTGCGGTCTCATGCAAATGAAGCGCACCAAGACAAGAAAAGCCCAGATGAAGCCCGAGTGAAATTCCATCCCAAAATCAATTGGTGGAAGGAGGAGTAGCCCATTAGACTTATAAGTTAGGCCTATTTCTCATGTATAAACGATGTGGGACAACTCACAAATGATATTCTAACAATCGGAATTAATTTGAGTTGGAAGACAGTTCGTGGTATCACCAGTTTATCAGTCGGTCTGAAGCAATCTGCTGCCTATCAGCAATGATGCCAATGATGGTTGGCACGTTTTGGAAAATAAGGAAAAGAAGTATATGAAAAACAGAGTAGACGAGACAGTAGATGGGTCACGAGGAGGTGGTGTGGTGATGGGTTAAGGAGTCATATTCTTTCTACTGACGCAGTGTTTTTATTGCACTGAGGGACCAACTCTCAGTCCCTTCATTAACCATCACCACACCTCTTCACAAAACAACTACATGCTGCGTACATGTTTCCAAAACCTTTACAGGTTTTATTTTTATACTCTATTGATAAAACAAATGGCAATGCTACAAAATCGGTCACATGCGTTGCACAGAACCCCGATGAATGGGGTTTGGGATCAAGTGGTGGGTGGGGCGAGGGCTACATAACATATATATTTGAGATTTTTCTACATAAACAATTATTAATTTATTTTGTAATCACATCCAAATACAGCACCCAAGAGAAAAATCATTAATAATAGTAA
>BKCP01004583.1:369185-406244 GCA_008636005.1 Striga asiatica | reverse complement strand
TTGAACATCGTATAATTTCTTGCGTATTATAAACTTTTATTGAATATTGCATCTTATAATATAATATTCTCCAAATAAATATATCTCGAGGGTCATGTACTATATATATTCCGTACATTTTTCTTTATTCATGTATATAATTATAAGTCTGGATAAATAGCCTTAAAATTGTGTACCCCGTGCATCGCACGGGCTATGTACTAGTGTTTAAGCATATATGTAATAAAAATAGCTTGGGCTCGTCTGTGGAGTAATTTTCTCAACAGTAAAAGCCATTGAAAGAGAAAATTATCCATGCATACATAACAAATTGTTTCAAATTTTGCATGTATACTAACATATTTTTTTAGTTGAAAACATAAAAATCTTACATAAAATTTTGCATACATAACAGATTATTTTAAATTTCAAATTACTTTTATTAAAAATAATTATTAAGGTAGTTGCATGCAATTAGTAACTGCTCTAAGTTAATGAGATTTCTCTTCTCGATTCACGCACGTTGTTCTCTCTCTCCATTCTTCTTCTTCTTCTTCTTTTTCTTTCTTCTATAAGTGTACGCTTAAACACAATATTTTTCAGAACACAAAACTCCCAAATTAGATAATACACCCAAAACTGATTGTTTTTTTTTTCGTCGGTCGGAGACCAGCAATCCATGGCTTGGATGACTTCAACGCGGGCCAACGGATCGATGGATTGGTAGACCCGTCGGCGTTAAGGCAACCCTAGGCCTCGACCGGCAACCATCAAGCTGAGAAGGCGCGCTGGCCCTCCAACGGCCGGGGATAGAGGTTCGCCGCCCCAAGACCAAGCAGTTGGAGCCGGAGTCTGTAAATGTTATGTGAATACAAACGCAACATATACTAAAAACATGCTGACTGTAAACACAACATAAATTGAAATTATTCTGATGCCCGTCTTGCACAAGATTATGATACTCGTCGTTAAGATTTTACCTCTTTTTATAATAATTGCCGACCTGGTCGGTTGTCATTGTATATTACGAAGACGAAAATTGTATATATCTGCTTATATGTTACGGAGATGTAAATTGTATATATCTATTTATATGTTTATACATAATTACAGGTTATAAAACAAACATAAACTGAATTATGATTGAGCAAAACAATACAATTCTTAAATTTTAGATGGTATTGTATGGCTCTTGAAGTATATAAATGTTGTATAATTTCTCTAACATTGGACGTCGAAGTAAATGTATTGTATACAACATATATAAACTAAATATACGACGATTCGTGCATATAACGTAAACCATGTTTTGTGGACCATTTATAACAGTATTTTAAGTTTTTAACACCACAAAAATTCATGCAAAATCTAAAAAACATAGTTTACGTAATGTATATAACTCCAACGTATAAACTATTAATAAACGTTACATAAACAATGATTTGAAAAAAAAAATAAAAAATTTCAGTATCTACAAATCGAATCCAAAACCCGATTAAGACCTAAAATCGCGACCATGGCCATGGCCCTCCTCTCTGCATTCGCAAGCTCATAACAAAGCTTCTCGGCTTCCCTAGTCATCGCCACCATGTGCTTCTCCATAGCTCGACCGATCTGAAAATTGGTTGCATGCATCTCACGCACGAGCTCGATTGCCTCCCTTCCCAGTTGGATCCCCATTAAATTTTCCATCCGGCCATTGCGCTCAGATCGAAGCTCATCTATTGCGACCCGGGTGTGATTGAGATCGGTGGCAAGCCTATCAAGGGATCGGGCCTCAACCTCGATTTTGTGGGAATGGTCGTAGACCTCGCGATTGGGCGTCGCAACCCGCCCAGAAGGAGGTGGTGGCTGGTGACGCTCGGCGGCAGCGTCCTGCTTGATGGCGACGTGGGCAGAGGCGTACTGCAGATTTATCTTTACCATGTTATAGTGGATTTGTTGTTATTATTATTATTATTATTATGGTCATGACATCAGTTATGGAAGATGAGAAAAACATACCATTTTTAATTAGTTGTTTAATTATCTAATAATTCTTCAAATATATATGTTCATTTAGGTAGATGTGCAAAGAAGTTTTTCATGGAGTATTTTTGAAATATTTAGGAATGAACATAGTAGGTATACATGGAGCGATTGTTTATAAATTGTTCAGTAAAAATACCAATCAAAACTCAAATTTAACTCAACTCCACTATTTCCAATATTATCAATATAATTAAATAATATCAACTAATCATTCTTACACATCACATCAACTTTAATTCACTATTTATCTACTCACATAATTTTAACTAACCATCACTTCCAATCATTTTCTCTCCTATCTTTACATCAAATTAATTTTAATTATTTTATTTTAAATATTATTTTAATATATCCACTAACAACTAACTATGTCACTTTTTTCAAATTTAATTATAATTAAAAAAATTAGTTTTTTACTAGTTGAATTCATATCCAATCACCTAAATGAGCCTTTTACTGTTCAGTTTGATTTGAGCTGAGGCCACCATCTGCCCATCCTAACTTAAATTGTATGGGCTTAATGCTTAATCGGATCTACCAAAATCTAAATATGGCCCAGCCCAACTAATCAACTCTTACATCGATACCGGGCTACTTTTGCCCTGTTATGTCCGGACCTACGACCGTTAAACACCATATATAAACTCCTCTAAACCTACGAAACCCTCAATCACTCCCTTCTCTCTTCCCTTTCTCCGCCTACCAACGCCGGGCGGTGGAGCCCTCGAAGCTCTATTCAAGGTAAAAGGCCTCTTGCATTTTTTATATTTTAATCGGCAAATTCACTATTTCCATTCCCTGCATATGAATTCTGTTTAAATTTTACGCGTTTTCACCCAACAATCGCGTGTTTTTTGTTAAGTTTTGTAATTTGAAACAGTGTAATGTTTGTTTCTGAATATTTCTATGTTTAAGAAGCTCGTTTGTTGAAATGCTATTTGAGTTTCAGATTGTGCTGCTGGAGCTAGGTGATATTACCTCTTGTTCTTTCGTCTATGCTATTATTTGCTGTTCATGGATTTTCTTTGTTTTTTACGTTCATTGAACCATTCGTGGGTGGCCTGATTTGTTGATATTAAACATCAAATATTTTTTTTTTCAGATTTTAATTATATATTACAATTTTATTTGTTTTTAATGGATGTAATTTTATTTGTTTGTTTGGTTTCTTCAATTCTTGTACTCTGTTCTCTGAATTTGGGGTATCAGTTCACGTGAATGGTGAGTTTGAGCTCAATTTGTGTCTTTGTTGTCTATGTTGACCGACAGTGGCGAAACAAAATTGCTGTGATTAGTTTCTAGTTACACAAGACAATGAAATCTAGTTGGTTTCTTAGAAAACTTCATCCCATATCTCTGCCTTTTTTTGTTTCGACTCAATTTTACAGTGGACTAATTATCATTTGTTGGATGTGACATGATTTATTGCTGATAAAATAAGATCCTTTCCTTCAGTTAATGATGGTTGATCAAAATTACCTTGATATGTTTTCTTTTTGTCATAGATTAGACGAGTGAATGTCTGAATGGATATTTTATAATATCTTCTACATTAAAAGACATGGCTATCCATCATTTTGTTTTGGGTCGAAAGTGCAGGCGTATCTTCTTATTTCCTGTTCTGTTATTTTTTTTCCGTTTGGATATATTCTTATTTATTTTCAACATTATCCATATATGCAGCGTTAAATAACAAAAAGTAGACATGGTTCAGTACAATTTCAAGAAGATCACCGTAGTTCCCAATGGGAAGGACTTCATCGACATTATCCTCTCACGTACCCAGCGCCGGACTCCCACAGTTGTCCACAAGGGTTACGCCATATCTCGCCTCCGCCAGTTCTACATGCGCAAGGTCAAGTTCACCGAGCAGAACTTTTCCGAGAAGCTCTCTACCATCATTGAAGACTTCCCCAGACTTGAAGACATTCACCCTTTCTATGGCGACCTATTACATGTCCTCTACAACAAGGACCACTACAAGCTCGCACTTGGGCAGATCAACACGGCCATGAATCTCATAAAAAAGATAGCAAAGGACTATGTGAGACTTCTCAAATACGGCGACTCCCTATACCGGTGCAAGTCACTCAAAGTCGCGGCACTTGGCCGAATGTGCACCGTCATCAAACGAATTGGGCCAAGCCTGGCCTATCTCGAGCAGATTAGGCAGCATATGGCTAGACTGCCCTCGATTGACCCAAACACCCGAACCATTTTAATATGCGGTTATCCAAACGTCGGCAAGAGCTCGTTCATCAACAAAATCACGAGGGCAGATGTCGACGTGCAGTCTTACGCGTTCACCACCAAGTCTTTGTTCGTTGGCCACACTGACTATAAATACCTGAGGTATCAGGTGATCGACACTCCGGGTATTCTCGACAGGCCTTTCGAGGACCGTAATATCATCGAGATGTGCAGCATCACAGCGCTGGCCCACCTGAGGGCAGCTGTCATGTTCTTTCTCGACATCTCGGGTTCGTGCGGGTACAGTATAGCTCAGCAGGCGGCTCTTTTCCACAGCATAAAGTCGCTCTTTTTGGGAAAACCTCTGATAATCGTGTGCAACAAGACTGATTTGCAGCCTCTGGAAGGGATTTCAGAAGACGACATGAAGTTGGTTATGGATATGAAGGTGGAAGCCATGAAAACAGTTGTGGGTCAAGGCGGTGAAGCCACGGATGAGAAGGACGTGCTGCTGACCATGAGCACGCTAACCGAGGAAGGTGTGATTGCTGTAAAAAACGCGGCCTGCGAGAGGCTATTGAATCAGAGGGTGGAGTCGAAAATGAACTCGAAGAAGCTGATGGACTGCAGGAACCGTTTCCATGTGGCCATGCCAAAGCCGCGGGACGGCAAGGAGAGGCCCGTATGCATTCCGGCAGCCGTTCTCGAAATGCAGGCCAAAAAGGCTGAAGAAAACGCCAAGAAGGAGAAGAGGAAGCTGGAGAAGGATCTGGAGAATGAGAATGGAGGCGCGGGTGTTTACTCGGCCAGCCTGACTAAGAACTACCTGTTGGCAAACGACGAATGGAAGTCGGACCCCATTCCTGAAATTCTCGACGGGCACAACGTGGCCGATTTTATAGACGCCGATATTCTAATGAGGCTGGAGGAGTTAGAAAGAGAGGAAGGTGCCCTCCAAGGTGTAGAGGAAGATGACGATTTTGAAATGGACGGTGCAGAGCTGACCCCTGAAGAACAGGCAGCACTTGCCATGATCAGGAAAAAGAAGGGTTTGCTTGTTCGGGAGCACAGGATCAAGAAGAGCACGGCTGAGAGCCGGCCAATCGTGCCAAGGAAATTCGACAAGGATAAGAAGTTTACGGCTGAGAGGATGGGGAGACAGTTGTCGGCACTTGGGCTTGACCCAAGTAAAGCAATCGAGCGTGCAAGGAGCAAATCGAGGGGCCGTAAGAGGGAGAGGTCTGTGGTTAGGGACGAGGATGGTGGTAATTTGATGGATTTGGATGAGGAGAGTGGTGGGCAGTTGAGCAAGAGGATGAGATTGAGGTCGAGGTCGGCCTCGAGATCTAAGTCGAGGCCGCCGGGCGAGGTTGTGCCGGGAGAGGGGCTCAAGGATAGCACTCAGAAGATAAAGGCGATCAAGATGGCAAAAAGCTCGAGTAAGAAGAGGAATAAGGACGCGCGTAAGGGTGAGGCGGACAGGGTTATTCCTACACTGAGGCCGAAGCATTTATTCTCTGGAAAGCGCAAGATGGGGAAAACGGATAGACGATAGTGTGATCAAGGTAATCGTGTTGCGAATTCTATTTATTTATGTCTCTTTTCTTGCATTGTTTATTTTTTTGTTTGGTTTATACTCTCTTCCTAGTTTTCCTGTTTTGGTGTTTCTAAAATGGTGTGTGAGAGTTGTTTTTTCTTTTTATGCTGGATTTTGATTTGTGCTTTTATGATGGAGGAAATGAAAGTGTTGTTGTTTCTGAAATTGTGTGAGAATTTTTTTTCTTCGTGCGGGGGTTTGCTTTGTACTTCTTTTGCTTGATGAAGAAGCATATTTCTTATACAGCATCAGTATTTCTAAGCTGAAGTATTTATTCAAAAATTTGAATTCTGAAGTACTCTTGTTTCCTTGTCTCAGAGGATTACTTGTGTGTGGAGCATCCTGGAGATCGAGATCACATTTTTGACATGCGATTGGATTTTTTTTTTTTTAGTTGTTTGGCTGATCTTTTTCTTGATGTTGTTAAGACAGCTGGTTTATTTCATTTTATTCACCTTTCTTAGGATATGGAATTGTGGTGTTGTGGTTCTGTTCTTCAGATTATATTTATATTAACTTGTCAAGATTGTTACTTTTTTGCTTGTAATAAAACCATGGGTATTTTGTTTTTTTATTTTTTTCTATTATTTTTTGATTTGGGTCAAATATATAAATTGCAGCTGGCCGAGCTGATTGGCTCAAGTGCTGCCTCTCAGTAAAGTTTAAACAGCTGCATATAGTGAAAAACTGAATGGTACGAAAACCAGCTCTTGCCTGATTGAGTTTTGGGGCCAAGATAGTGTGTGCCATACATTGATACCCTTTCGGCAAAGTTCTTTAGCTTTGATTCCTTTTGGGTTTTAAAGTACTGTTTTTAGAATATGATGGACTTGTTTGGAAATACTTATTGAGAAGTTCATTTTAAGATAGACTTTTTGAAAAGTGACTTCTCAAAAAGTGTCCAATATAAACTTCTTTGAAATGGACTTTTTGTGGAAGTTATTTTTTTAAAAGTCCATTTTGTTATTTACACTAAACATTTTCTTATATAGGAAATTAACTTTTATAGTCAAAAGTCCATTACAAAAATGTTTTTAAACATACACGATATCTTAATTTGAAAATCGTCTTAACATTCATATGTCAAATCTCATAGTTCATATAAGCGATTACAACTAACGTAGTGTTTGGTTCAAGGGAATGAGAGGGGAGGGGAAGGGAGGTGAGGGAAATATTTAATTTTCTTCTGTTTGGTTCACTCTTTTGTGGAGGGGAGGGGATGAGATTTTCCCCTCTAATTGATGTGCAGAGGAAAATGGCTCCCCCTCCAATTTTGGGGGAATTTGGAGGGGAGGGAAAATATTAAGACACTCTATTACAATTTTATCCTTGTCATATATAATATTTTAATTTTTATTTTAACATCATTAAGGATACATTTGTCATTCTATCATTATTTTCCCTCCCCTTTCTTTATCTAACCAAACAAGGTTTGCCATTTTCCCTTCATTCCCCTCCAACAAAATCCTTTCAAACAAGGTAAAATGATTTTACATCACCTCTCCTCCCCTTCCCTCCCCTCCATTAAAATCCCTCCCCTCCCTTTCCCTCCGTTGAACCAAACATAGCCTAAGAGAATATGAATGATTTTCTCTTTCTGAGTATACTATTTCGCAATAAGTATAGCTTTGAAGGTCTCAACTTTTCCATCCAATCTTTTTTTTTTCTTGTAGACTCACTTGTATCCAATGGGTTAAATCCCACTGGGTGTCTCTACAAGATCATAGACCACAGACTTGATTAGAGTTCATTAGCTCCATATTAGCTTTTATCGCACTTTGTCATGAAACTGCATCTTTGTCTTTGAGTCTCTCATTACATGTCCAAGGGTCTGATTCTAGCTCACATGAGACTGTTCGAAGACTCTTCGAGGAACATAAATCGGTCGGGTTGTCTCATAACCCTCCCATTGCGACGAGGTACTATTTGCACAAATGCATGCTCAACATTGTGTGTTGCAATATTATGCGTATCTACTTGCACACTCGGTATGGGACTTGCAAACTCCCCCCTCAATTCCCTGAATGTGTGAACACTGGGCTTATGTCCTTTATTGACTTAGATGGAACTAGGTTCATGATATACGATGCTATCTCTAGCGTCATTCCCCAGAACAAACTCAGTAATTCTGAATAATTCATCATCAAACTAACCATCTCCATAAGAGTTCTATTCTTTTGCTTTGCAACTCTGTTTTGTTGGGGCGTGTCAGGTGCAGTCAGTTGACACTCAATTTCAGCCTCTGATAAATGCATAAGCTTTCCAAAGAGGTATTCGTCACCTTGATCAGACCGAATTGACTTGATACTCTTGCTATGAAACTTCTGCATGACTGTCCGATACTATTTGAATTTCTCAAATCATTTGAACTTGCATTGTATCAGGTAGACGTACCTAAATCTCGTATAATCATCGATGAAGGTGACAAAATACTTGAAACCTCTTTTATCCTAGACCCACATTAGGACCACATAAATCAAAATGAATTAATTCTAGCACATTATCGCACCTGCGCCCCTTGACTGTGAACGACCGCTTAGCCATCTTACTTTTCAGGCACGACTCGCAGGTCGAATAGGTGTCTTATAGCGGTCTGACTTGTCCATTAGATACCAACCTTTGAATTCTCTAAGGTTGACATGCTCAAGTCTAAGGTACCAGAGATATGCTTGATTCATATGCGAATGTTCCTTTTTTCTTATTTGATTGGTCAATGTATAATTCAGTTTCGATTGTTGCATTGTGAGATAGTTTGGTTTAAGGATGTATATATTTCCTACTAATGAACCATGACAGATGAAACAATTCCCATAACGAGTAACAACTTTGATATTAAACGTAGCAGAAAAATCATTCATAATGAGTTTACAAACTGAAATAAGTTTCTTTTTAAAAATAGGAATATAAAAGCAATGTCTCAAAATCAAACAAATGCTGCTTCTTACCATTTTCTCATATTCGATTTCCGTCTTTATAATGTAAATATTATACCACGATTAACTTACCAATATTAGTTATAATGCAATATTATATATGGAACTGTCTACATATAATTTATTTTATATTATTCATATATATAATATATATATATATTATATATTATTCATATAATTTATACACACACTAGTACAGTACGCGTGTATCACGTGAGTGAATGTAAAAAATTTATACTTAAAATTTTAAGAATAATGAAAAAAAACTTATTCTGAATTTTAAATACTTTCTTAAAAAATTATATTATATTTATATTTAATGAGAACTGTAATTCATAAGACTTACTCATCTTTTATTATATTATTTTTTACCTTATATCATATAACTACATTATAGTTAAATTAAATTAAATAATTTTAGTTTTTTAAATAATATTAATAGGTAATTTAATTTTTATTATAAAGGTAAATACAATTATTTATTTATTTTTTTTATGTATAATACAGATGTCAAATCGAAGTTCATCAAGAAATGATTAATTTGATATATTATATAAACAAAATTAATACAACAACAACAACATAGCCTTTAGTCCCAAGCAAGTCGGGGTAGGCTAGAGATGAAACTCAAGAGAAACACAAAAAGACTCGAACCGAAAAGAAGAGATCAGAAAAAAAAAGAGAAGAGAGAGAGAGAAAGGAGCAAAAGTCACGGTTCTGGCACGTTGATAGCGAGCCTCCAAGCGCTCCTATCCACCGCTAAATCCTTGGAGATATTCCAATCTTTAAGGTCTCTCTTAACCGACTCTTCCCAAGTGAGTTTAGGCCGACTTCTACCTCTCTTAACATCCTCGACCCGCTGTAGAACTCCTCTACGCACCGGTGCATCAGGAGGCCTCCGTTGGACATGTCCGAACCACCTCAACCGATGTTGAACCAATTTCTCCTCAATTGGAGCCACCCCGACCCTATCTCGAATATCCTCATTCCGGATTCTATCCCTTGTGTGCCCGCAGAACCAACACAACATACGCATCTCTGCTACACTTAGTTGTTGGACATGTTGCCTTTTTGTAGGCCAACATTCAGCACCGTATAGCATCGCCGGGCGAATCGCCGTCCTATAGAACTTACCTTTTAGCCTTTGTGACACCCTCTTATCACAGAGAACGCTCGACGCCTGACGCCATTTCAACCAACCGGCTGCAATTCTATGCCTAACATCAGCATCAATGCCGCCATCCTTTTGTAGCATCGATCCCAAATACCTGAAAGTCTCCTTCTTGGCCATCACTTGCCTGTCAAGGGTAACGCCACCATCATCATGTGAAGTCATGCTGAAAGCGCACGTTATGTACTCGGTTTTCGTCCTACTAAGTCTGAAGCCTTTCGACTCTAACGCGCCCTTCCACAGCTCTAACTTCCTATTTACCCCTGCTCTACTCTCGTCAACTAGCACCACATCATCAGCAAAGAGCATACACCAAGGGATATCACCTTGTATGTCCCTTGTGACCTCATCCATCACCAAGGCAAATAGATAAGGGCTCAATGCTGACCCCTGGTGTAGTCCTATTTTAATTGGGAAGTCGCTGGTGTCGCCCCCACATGTTCGGACACACGTCATCGCATCCTTGTACATATCCTTGATGAGGGTAATGTACTTAGATGAGACTTTGTGCTTTTCTAAGGCCCACCACATGACATTTCTCGCTACTCTGTCATAAGCCTTCTCAAGGTCGATAAAGACCATGTGCAAGTCCTTCTTTTGGTTCCTATATCTCTCCGTCAACTGACGTATTAGGAAAATCTCCTCCATGGTCGACCTTCCAGGCATGAACCCAAATTGGTTTTGGGTCACACTCATCACTCGTCGTAGGCGATGCTCGATAACCCTCTCCCAGAGCTTCATCGTATGACTCATCAACTTAATTCCACCGTAGTTACCACAACTTTGAACATCTCCCTTGTTCTTGAAGATCGGTACTAAAGTACTTCTCCTCCATTCATCAGGCATCTTGTTTGACCGGAAAATGAGGTTAAAAAGTTTAGTTAGCCATGCTAACGCTCTGGCGCCCAAGCATCTCCACACCTCAATGGGGATACCATCAGGGCCCATTGCTTTACCTCCCTTCATCCTCTTCACAGCCTCTCCGATCTCTGCCTCTCAAATTTTTCTCACCACGCGTCTATTGGTATCCTCAAATGAGTCATCCAACTCCAGGATAGGACCCTCACTCTTCCCATCAAACAATTTGTCGAAGTACTCTCGTCATCTGTCCTTGATCTCCCCATCCTTCACCAGTGGCCGATCCGACCCATCCTTAATGCATATTATTAACTATTAAAATATATTTATAATTTAAGTTAGTTTTTATAATTTTAAAAGAAAGAATGAGAAAAAGAGAAAAAATTTATATTATAAACAACTCTAGAATAGAATAAAACATAATAAATGCTCTTAAAAATGATCATAAATATCCAGTATATTTATGGCTATTTCAGGCCTAGTTATTTTTGAGTTGAAAGTAAATTAAAATCTATCCAAGCCAAATGACGGAACATGAAAATTTTTCTCATAGGAATGCAAGAATGTGAACCTACCAATTAAGCTCGAATCGTGCGAGCCTACCACTTAAGCTATAGGGGAATGATAATCAATTTTAGAACTGATGTATAAAAAAAATGGTAATATTTTCATAACATAGTTTATAGCTTATTTGGTTAATTTATATGCTTTCTGTATAAAAATTTTCTTTGATAGGATGAACGTTTTTAAAAAGTCTGAACTTATTTAATAAGCTTCTTTGAGTAACTTTTATATAAGCCTATTGACATTTTTGTTTATCTAATAAGCTTTTTTGAGTTACTTTTCAAATAAGTTGATTGAAATTTTTATTTCACCTTACTTATTAATTAATTTTACTACACACTTTTATCATATCAGCTAATTTTTCAATCATAAATCATAAACTATCAGCTATAAGTTCAAAGTTCACTTATAAAGTATCAACTAAATTATCAACTATCAACTAAATTATCATCTAATTTTACCAAACATTGTCATAGATTTTGTAATACAATGCTTCCACGGTTTACAAATTGCAATCAAACAATCTAATTTGTGATTAGCCATATTTAAAAAATAAAATAAAAATAAAACATCACGTAATTTTAGTAATCAATCCAAAATACGTCATATGATTTATTAATAGTTTGAACCATTACAACCACACATGGTATAACCCACATATTTACAACTTATTTACACCATGAAAAAAAACACACACACACACAACCCAGCTCATCTCCCCATTTCTACGAAGAGAAGCAGACAAGTAATGGGGTAACTAGCAACCAACCTTAAACTACGACTAACTTCTAGCTTTCACAAGTTCCTTTGGTTAGGCTCGAGCCATGGGAACCCAAGGAAGTCAAACACCTCCTTCTCAGATCCAAACTTCAAACTTGCACTGCTTTTGCTTCCCTAAAATCAGAGGATGTAAAAATAATGTGATTAATAAGCGGTGCTAGACATCAATTACAATACACAGGCCACAGCAATATCTCATACCCGTTTGCCACCTGAACCAAGGGTGGCAGGGAAAAGACCCGTGTCGTCAAGTCTGAAGCCCTTAGACTCTGCTAATAATCTAAGCCTGGTAAAAAAAACACCGGACAATTCAGAACTACGAAAAGGGTAAGAGAGAGAACATAATTTGATGAGTTGGCAACAAGACAAAATCATTTATTTTCATTCGAGATTTTTCAACAGTATGAAGTTTTCGTCAAATCATTCTCATAACTGGCGGCAACATATTTTAAACTTCCTCTAGTGAAATTTCAATTGAAATTATGTACACGGTAATTTCAGGATCAAGATTGGACTGCAATCGAAACTTAAACATACTTTCTCCAAACCGGAATAATAGGTTGATATTAAGTTTAAAGTTATAGATTGGTTGTAATGCATTTTACATTTAATTCTGTTAACAATCAACTTCTGGTTCACGCCAAAATCCGGGTATAGAAAAGGCTTACCTTCTGTTAAGAACATCGTTCCCTGTCCATGCTATCAATCCAAAAGCATAAATATCCCTTGGATAAACCTATACAAACAATAGTGTAGATTAAAGCATGTGGATGTGGCCACTTCGTGACTACTAGTTGTCTCTAGATGTGCAACATAATGCAGATATATATGTGCAGCATCTCAAACACATTGCTCTAACTCATCTGTACTTAACAACCTCATGATAGAGATGAACCAGTCAGAGGCAATCTATGGACAAAATTTAACAGACTGACCATCCTAAAGGTATACACTTCGTCTCCAAATTCCCAAGCATGGTAACGAGGAATTATAACCCATAAACGAAACTAAATAACAAATAAAAACCCCATTCGCCCTGTGACTTCTCTTGTCCTTCAGTCTTTTGCATAAGTCCCACATAATATGGCTAATCAAATTAGGATTGCGGACAAAAAAGAACACTAGAACAGGACAAGTATTACACCTTGAAATCGATGCGATGCCGTAACTCTCGACCAGGATAAGTGCAAAGACCAAAATACGTATCCACACCAGAGTCAGTACCCTACACACAAAAGCAAAGACACACATTAAGCAATAAAAGGCACCTTGTAAATAAAAAGTACGTTAGTGCACTGCAAAGATAGTCACACAGCTTCTTACGAGAACCTGATATACAAGAGACAACTTTTACATCTATTACTTGACTATATATCAGTTCCAATAATCCAATTATCTTTATATGTCATTTTCATCTTCTAGTCTGTTCTAGTCTAGTCTGTTCTGATAGCACATAATCACTTTCTTTTAGTCCTTGCAACGTTCAACATTCCGTGTTGTACAAGCACCGCAGGTCCCCACATACAATTTGATGCAGGTATACAACTCCACAATTCACACAATAAATTCTATTTAAGAAAAGAGGAATCCATACTCTATAAAGTATAAAAAAACAATAAATAACGATCATTCAAACTTTTTAGCATTCCAAAACTCCTAAAACAACTGCAACAATGTTTGAGATTTCGATTTGATGTTGGAACAATGACATACGGGCTCCACCTGCTTGTACAATATCCTGAGCTTACAACCAAAATTGCAAAGCAAATAGTAGGCTAGATGATGCTTACAGAATAAAAGAAACATATTTCGGGTTCCTATACCATTGAAATCGATTCGAACAATGTTAAACATTTATGTATCCAGAATACATGAAGACATCATAAATCGTATGACACGTGGTTCAAAGGTTTTATTCTATCGCAACGTAGAGTAAAGAACTCAAGGCATCTTCCAATGTAAAGAAGAAATGAAACAACGTTTGGTTTTATTATGTAAATAACCGACTTCAAAACTACAAACTATGCAAGACAGAAAAATAATTACCTCCTCACTGTGTACACTAAAGACCAGATCCTCTCTCAAGAAGCCCATATGTTTGAGACCCTTCACCAACTTTGGAAGAAATCCAATATGACTGGATGGAAGAATAAAGGAAAGTCAGTTGCAATAAACAATTCAGAAATTTACATGTGTATGTGTGTAAATAATATATACATATATATATATATATATACATATATATATATATATGGTTGCACTCCGGTGAGAATGGTTCTCAGTAAAAGAAGTAAGAATACAACCGAGCAATTAAATCTGATAACCCAACGGCCATAAATGAACAAGGATTATACACTAGTAAATAGTGTAATGGACATTTTCCTTCCTATTCGTGGGCCCCACCACCCACTAATCTCTCTCATCATTCATTAAGTGGGCCCCATCCCCTCCCACCCTTCTATCTCTCGCCCCAAACCCTAATCCATCCCGTCGTCTGCCAATTATCCGCAGCCATCGCCGCCTACGACCTTGCACCTCCCGCCGCCTCTTCCTCGCCCAGATCGAATGGCTCTTCCCGCCGCCTCTTCCTCGCCCCAATCAGAGGTTGTACTTCCCGCCGGCAGCCGGCCCCGTACTCTTCGCAAGAGTGCCATCACCAGCGAGAACACCCGGAACAGCGGCAGCACGCACAGCGCCACGTCCCACACGCCGTCGACGTGGAAGTTCGGGTTCTCACAGCCCCCCTTATGCGTGATGCACGCAGCAAGTTCTGGTGGCAAAGCAATCGTCATCGCTGCCGCCGCCGTCTCTCTGTTCACTGGACTGACGAGATGAAATCGGGTAGGGGATGACGGATCGGGAATCGGGGGGGAATGGAAAGGATTTGGGTTTGGACTGGGGGCTTCAATTTGAAAATTAGATAAGTCTTGGGGACTTAATTGCAATTAAATTTTAATATATTGCAATTTAGGTCTTGCTTAAATCTGCAATTTTTGAAGAGTTTGATAAATGCACAATAATATTAAATGAAATGCAAATTAAAACGTGTGGATATGCACATTAAAATTACCATCGTATTCTTATGAAATTACCAAATTGCCACCGCCTACACATACAGTTCACAAAATTTATCAAAATGTCACCGCACAACATAATGCACAATAGAGTGAGACTAAGTGCATATTAATGACTGCCAGAATGCACATTAGCGTAACAGTGTAGTTTGCACAATGACTAAGATACCTTGCGTAAAAAATTCAAAATCCACATAATTACAACAATGACAACGCCCCTTTGATCGTGCCTAAGCGTTGATATATCACATCTGACCGCTACGATCCATTCGTATTACTTTCACTAGACCCATTCTCACTTGATCCTAACTATATGTGTGTGTAGAGAGAGAGATCCATATAACATGCATAAACCATAAATAAACAATGATACAGAAAATTATGTGCTCAATACAAATTTTCCAATATGGGGCTTGCTCTATCACTAACACAATGAACTTTAGACGGTGGTATCTAAAAATAAAAAATAAAAAAATCAATGCTGGTCGAAGGTAGAATGCTATTTTGTTGTTAAAAAGAAATTGAGAATCTCATAAGGTTACAATTGAATACCATACCTTGTGGCATCAGGGTGTGTAATCACAATGTCCATGTCCCCGCAAGAAGCCTTTCCACGTCTGTATGATCCTCCACAAACGATTACTACCTAAAGCAGTATCGCCAGGAAAATAAATGGGAGAGTGTTAAATATAGTGGGGCGTGTGTGCGTGTGTTTTTGCACGCATTGGATTCTACCTGGTTTATAACACATCACAGTATAAAATTTCAAACCAAATTTGACAACTGGGAGTTTTGATTTTGTAATCCTTCTGGATCTCAACAACTTAGGAAGAGAATTGTTCCACAAAAATTACGACAAGATCGAATTTAGAAGTTGATGATTTTATGTTTAGCTAGAGTATAAGTGCACATCAAGCAGATATTCATCTGCTCTCATGAATCACCCAGATGGTTACAATGATGGTAAAGTAATATCTCAATCTGCCTACCGCATCAAGGAATTCCAGTTAGTAGACATATCTGCATGGACAACACACCTCTGGGCCATCAATAAGATTGTTACTTTAGCCCTAAAGTTATTATGCTGGATGCACATTATAACCAAACCTTTCAGATATTCATCTATGTCAAATTGAATTGCCTCATAATAAAGCAATCCAAAAGACCAATTTTGACTGAATTCAACAATGAGCTGCAAGTTAGGATTTAATGTGCAATTTAATTTTTCCAAATTTAAAACAGCAGCAGTGGTTCTCACCCCAGGCAAAATCTCTTCTCCAACTTTCTGTATAAGACTTTCCATTTCTTGGACCTGTACAAAGTTTTGGAGCTTTAACAAAGTGGGCCAAAAATCCTTTCATACATCTTTCGTGTACATAATACACAAACCAATTTAAAAGCAGAAAGGCAGACCTCATGGCGGGGAATTCTCGTCCTGATGTCATCAAAGTATTTTAAGCCCAACTTCTGAGAATTTGTTAATGATTCCTCATTTTTCAAATCATCAAGGGTCCTGTATCCTTTCTCATAAAGTTTCACTGCTGTGGCAGGTCCAATTCCCCATACTTCTCCAAACAAAGTGATTGTGCGTACCTAAAAAATTTCAGAATATTCAGTTTATAACAATTTGTTTGATGATATAAGCAGAATCCTTCATCTTATGTAGACTGTATCATAGGGAATGAGATTCCCTGTTTGACTTTTATCCTCACTTCATGTTTCATTTCATTGGATGAATGGCACATGTAAATAATGATATCACATTTGTACACGTGTCACTGATCCAATACAGGGAAACATGAAGTGGGACATAAATGGAATAGAAAATCTGAACCCATATCATACAGGAGAAACAATGTAATTCTCAAGTTCTAAGATAATAGTGTGGAGGCAATATTCATTCATGAAGCTTCACATAAAAGATCATTATCCCTATTACCATTTTAATATCCTCCACTATGTAAACATCAAGAAATATCGAGTCTTATAGAAGGTTAAATGTTGAGTAACCTCATAGACACAACAGTATGAAGAATGGAGAAAGAAATGCAGACAGAACCGGGACATTAGAAGCATAGAGATGGAATTCATGAGCGCTGATAATTGTAAGAGATGCAGATATATAAGGAGAATACTGTCATACAATTATGAAATATTGCAGTCCTTTCAGCATTCTCTAGACATAGAATGATTGGCATGCCCAAATGAAAATTGAAAATAACATAAAGTTCTTTAGTCTTCACATGAAGAAAAAATGACAAACAGTATGTATCATTAAAAGACAATTTTTAAAGCAGATACGCCACTAATAACAATAAAGAGCTCAGGGTTTCAGCAACATAAAAACAACACCTTTTCGTCCTTCTCAAAGTGCTCCAACTTGGAAAGCTTCCCAGTGTTTACAATTTCCTGAATCTGTAATTACAGCTTTGATATTACCAAAGAAAGGCGTATAGAAGAAGTAAACCCACAATTTTTTCCTCTAAAAGGATCAGAGATACATAGGCTAATAGATCCGGCAATAAACTAAATGCAGTATAAGCTGATAAAGTACTTGCTTACATGGTCCTGCAATGACTTTCCAATACCAGGTAGATCTTTTACTTGGTCACCACTTTCAATTTTAAAAGGCAGTTTTTCGATAACTGGGATAGCCTTATAATAGCTAAAAGACCTGCGGTCATCACCCAGGGCTGTCATTAGGTTACAAGAAAAGTCAGCTTTTGCCTACACAATTTCTGCATGTAATAATAATAATTTAAAAAAAAAAAGTATATAACAAAAAAGAAGAGACAAGAGAAGATAATCCTGGATGATAACCTCTGTATATATTGATAAGCTTTCCAAATATCTCAGTTATATTCCTGTTCAGATCTGGAGGGCTGTACAGCAATGATGCTTCAGATAATGAGTCCTGTTAGGCAATGCATCCAAGTACTTATTATACAAAAATCTAAATATTACACACTACAGAGAATGAAACCTCATATTCTTGCAACGAGATAAAAACAATTTCATCCAGCATAACCTTGAAAACATTCAACATAATATGTAAAACTTAGGAGAAATGGAATGAACTTACAGCTGTATTTAGACTGTCCGAGCTTGGACTTGCGACTTCTGGGCCAAAAGAGCTAGGCGAGCGAGATGACCCGCTGGCATTGACTGATACGTTGTCTTCTCGTTCTAATCCAGTAGTTTTGGAGTCCTCTGGAGAGGGTTTAATCTTCTTTTGCGGATGTTGATCTTCTGTACTCAAATGATTTGGATTGATATGTCCCAGATGATTCTTCTCCTCAGTGACTTCGCTTTTAATAATTCCTCGGGTGTCGGATGATATTATGTAAAGGTTTTCGGATGCTTTCTCTCCTATTCTCAGGCTGTCCTCCAGCCATTGATAGTTGAGAACTTTCTGCCACGAGTTCATGTGAAATCAACTTCCCAAATTGGAACATAATTTCAAACAGTACTATAAAATTCTTTGGTTAGCTAAACTGGCATTTTTTAATATTCAGATACAACACTTTAAAGGAGCTATTTGATATTAATCAGTTACAAGGTGATAACAATATATAGAGAAAGTGAGTACCAATGATATAACCAACTATGCACATGATACACCCCTAAAAATTGTTCTTGTTCAGAAAAAAGTGCAATCCGAATCACTTCAAATTGTTAGACAACCTTAACTAAGCAAACTACCTACACCCCCCAACAGCATAAAGGTATGATCTTGCCAAATTTCAGCCTAGTGAACCACCAGTACATGTATCAATCAGGTACATGCAACATCAGTCAATCTTATAACAAAAGAAGCCCAAAATATGGAGGAATGCCCTAACTATTACTTAGCAGTTTATACCACACCACTATGCTATAAATTACTACACTTTAAACTAGCACAAATCAACGTATAGACAATACTAACCAAATAATTACATTGGATATATACGAAATAGAAAAGGAAAAAAAAAAGTTAAGCAATAACAACAAATTACTCCTTTGAAGCCTTTTAAGCTTTTGCCTTCCATCTTTTGCCAAAGCGAGTTGGAATCCGCCGCAAAAATGTGGTTAACTCTCTTGGAAAAAGTTTCCTCGATTTGAGCCCCCATTTGCACCAATTTTTGCTTCCAAATCTAAAATTAACAACGAACGAGGTTGAGAATCTCATTGATTTCAGAACTCAGTTAAGTACAACTATTTGAAAGTAAAAGTTATGGGCAAGAAAAAACCTGTAGCCGACGAGCTTGAATGGCGGTTTCGATTAAGAAGACGACCATACCGGAGAACATCCCGTTGGGGTCGGACGGTGGAGATTTTTTCCTAGCCTTTGGCGCCATTTTTTTCCGTTTACCTTAGTAGTTAACCTTACTCGCATTGGAGTTCGGTGCTAGAGAATTTGAGAATGTGTAGCTCAGCTTGTATTACACGTTATGTACGGAGTGGTACAAAAGATGGGAATTGTTTCAAATGACCTTCCCCATTAACAAAATTGGCTAAATGACCTTTGACTCCACAGATCTACTGAGGCCTTTTGAAATTTTCCACCGAAAGAAAAAACCCCAAATCAACAAAACCCTCGTTCGGCGGTGAACCACGCCTTCCTCAGCAGGGCCTCGCCGGGCCATCTCGGTGCCGGTCATCCCCCGACTGTGCGGCCGGATATTGAAGGCTCGTTGGATTGAAGGCTACCTCTTCCCGGGTGAAATGACGGATTCGCCCCATCTGGCTTTCGCCTCCTATTAGGTTGCCATGGAGGGTCTTGTTCCGGCGATTCCCCGGCGGCGAGTCTACTGCGAGTCTGCGATTAAGGGCTGCGGCTCCGATTGTCTCTTGTGAGGTGGTCAGGCTGAGATCGGGCCGTTCCGCTCTCCTTCTTTCTCCCGATTTCTCTGCTTTTGGGGTCTCTAGACTGCATTTGCGNTCGACTGGCTCTGAGCTTCTAAGGTTTTCCGGTATGAGGGGACGAGCTTCTGAGTAGGGGTAAACGGGCCGGGCAGTTAGGATACCGGTGTATTCGAGCAGGGACGTGACGGGGAACTGTAGGAACCGGAGGGAAGGGAGCAGGAGGGCTCTCAAGCTCGATACTCCAGTGCTTGGTGATAAAGGAGAGGATGATTCAAAAGCTGTAGCATCAGAATCCATGAGAGCCAGAAAATCAAGCAACAATGAAAGGAGTCCTCAAAATATTCTTGAAGAACTGACGAGTACAGCTACCTATTATGAACATTGCCATTTTTATGTGGGAATTGTTTCAAATGACTTCCCTATTAACAAAATTGGCCAAATGACCTTTGACTCAAAAGGGAAGAATAAAGTAAATGAAAAATGATATTACAAACACAAGAACTAATATACCCTTCACATAATTTTTTAATAAATTTTTCTTTCCTTCTCCATTTTTCTCTTCTGCTCCCGCATTTCTTCTTCTCGTTGCTCTCACTCTCTGCTCTTCTTCTTCTTCTTCTCGTCACTCCCTCTTGCTCTCTGCTTTTTCTTCTGCAATTTTTCGCGAACAATCACTATGGAACTCTCTCTCGTCAATGCTGGTACAGATTTTTTCGTTTTTTGTCAATTTGTTCTTTTATTCAATTTGATATTGGTGGAGAAAGATTTTAATTGTGTTATGTGAATTCATCTAATTTTGTTTGGTTTAATGGAATTGAAGATGATAATTGATGCACTCTATGTGTTTGATGAAATGCTTGTAGGATTGAGTTAATGAAGTAAAAGAGTGGTAGGTGCACTCTATATGTTTGATGAAATGCTTCCTATGCTACTTGTTGTATACTTAGAACCAATCAATCCATCTTCGTTATATATTACACTAAAACGAATGCACACTCGTTATAGTATCACAATACTTATAACGAAACTCATTTTATGAGTTAACGATACTTGTTTCGTTTTATGTTAGAATCCATTAAAAATCACTTAAATTATAAGTATAATGAGTAAAATATCGTTATAATGTATTATATAGCGAAGGTATAGGTGTATTTAATCGACCGGGATGGAAATATAACCATAACGAATGTACATTCATTATGTTGAAATCATAACGAATGTACTCTCGTTATGGTTATTTTGATGGAATGAAGTGTTAATGATTCTATCTTCGTTATATATGACATTAGGATGATATTTTAAACTCATTATATATGACGTGTTAATGATTCTAACTTCGATCTAAATATAACCGTAACAAATGTACATTCGTTACATGTATGAGTTTTGATAAGCCAATATTTATTCAAGCTTTAGTTTAATAGCATGCTTTAAGGTTGTTAAGTTCAAAGAATAAAAGAAGCTCGATATAGAATAAAAAATCATTTTATTAGTATTTTTTAAAAATGAGTTAACTTATATCTTTAACGAGTAAAATATCATCATAATGTATTATATTGTGAATGTATAGGTGTATTTAATTGACCAAGATAAAAATATAACTATAATGAAGATTCATTTGTTATGGTGTATGAAATAACGAATGTACATTCTTATGTATTAAATATATTTTGATCATATTAGGTTTTCAAGTGTATAGAATTTTTGCATGCTGGGAAGAATGTTGAAGCCGTAGATCAATCTCGGATTAGTGATTGACGTGTAAAACTAGCGGCTGAAATATTTGGTGCTCATTTTGATCCATAGTTTTTTTTAAACATTTAATATGTAACGGGTTGTAAGGATCTTTTGGATAATACATTTTTGTATTGTTTTTCATGTGTTTTTCAATGCAATGATGCGGGTGGTCGATTTTTGAAGTTGTATTTTTTACGTACTTCCCAATGCAGTGGTTATAATAGTATTTTATCAAAAGAGTTAAAGTTATTACTGTAACGAGAAGTTTTAATTTAATAAATAACGAAGGAGTTCGATGCTGAGCTCCCGAAAATAAGTTGAGGAACCGATTACACGTCATTTAAAAAATAATGAATGTACAGTCGTTATTTTGTATAAAATAACGAATCTACATTCGTTATTTAAAAAAAGAAAATGATTGTCGCGGGCGCGACGTCCTGACAACCTTCTCTGTCCGGCCCAGAGTTTCTCCCGCGACACATGTCGCGACTGCGACATGTATTCTTTTCACTATAACGATTGTACAATCGTTATTTTGTATAAAATAACGAATCTACATTCGTTATTTAAAAAATAAAAAACATTCCTGTCGCGGGCACGTCCATCGCGGCCGCGACGTCCTGGCAACCTTCTCTGTCCGACCCTGTGTCGCTCCCGCGACACATGTCGCGACCGTGACATATAGTCTTTTCATTATAACGATTGTACAATCATTATTTTGTATAAAATAACAAATCTACATTCGTTATAGAGTGCAATTTGGTTCTTCACTTCACAATCGAGCATCCAAGAGAAATAATAATATTTTTAGCACCATAAGTGAAACTGTAGAAGAGCATCAATTAGCACATTCGTTATAACGAATGCAGAAAGCGCGTTTGTGTCGAAAAACAACCATAACGAATGTGCATTTGTTACAACGAATGCACGTTCGTTATGGTTGTTTTTCGACCAAATCTACCTTAAACGACCGTGCATTCGTCATATAATACATTATAAAGATATTAAACTCGTTCTAGGTCTAATTTTGGTCATCTTTAAGTTAAAATAACGAATTTACAAAGATATTACATGATCTTTCCATTTTTCAAAAACAAAAAAAAAAAACCAAGTATTGTTATTTCAAAAAAGAGTTTCGTTGTGAGTGTTTCGACACTCTAAAAACTTCAAACTATCATTCCGATGACATGTAACATGAATATACAATCGTTATCAAGTGATTCGATCAAAAAAACCATGAAGAAAGCGCATTTGTGTCGAAAAAAACCATAACGAATGTATATTCGTTATAACAAATGCACATTCGTTATGGTTGTTTTTCGATCAAATCCACCTTAAACGACCGTGCATTCGTCATATAATACATTATAAAGATATTAAACTCGTTATAGGTCTAATTTTGGTCATTTTTAAGTTAAAATAACGAATTTACAAAGATATTACATGATCTTTCCATTTTTCAAAAACAAAAAAAAAACCTAGTATTGTTATTTCAAAAAAGAGTTTCGTTGTGAGTGTTTCGACACTCTAAAAACTTCAAACTATCGGTCAAAGGTGATATATGACCAACAACAATGTTTTACACGTCATTCCATATAAAAAACAAAACGAGAGCACTTTCGTTGCGATTGTCACCATAACGAATGTACATTCGTGATAACGATTGTATATTCGTTATGGTTCATTTTCGAGCAAAAACACCTAAAACTCGATATATAATCCATTACAAAGATATTACACTCGTTGTAGATACAATTTTACTCATTTTTCATGTAACATAAGGAATGTACAAAGATTCCAGATGATCCAACCATTTTCCAAGAACAAAATAAAAAGACAAGTATAGTTATGAGTATTTCCATTTCGTTATGAGTATTTCCACGCTCTAACGTCCAAACTATCGTTCAAAGGTGATATCTGACCAACAACAATGTTTTATACGTCATTCCATAAAAAAAAAACCAAACCGGGAGCACATTCGTTGTTGTAACGAATGTACATTCGTTATGGTTGTTTTTCGACCAAATCCACTTTAAACGATCGTGCATTCGTCATATAATACGTTATAAACATATTAAACTCGTTATAAGTCTAATTTTGGTCATTTTTAAGTAAAAATAACGAATTTACAAAGATATTACATCATCTTTCCATTTTTTAAAAACAAGAAAAAAACCAAGTATTGTTATTTCAAAAAAAGAGTTTCTTTATGAGTGTTTCGACGCTCTAACACCTTCAAACTATCGTTCCGATGACATGTAACATTAATATACATGCGTTATCAAGTAATTCAATCGAAAAAACCATAAAGAAAGCGCGTTTGTGTCAAAAAACAACTATAACGACTATACATTCCTTATAACAAACGTACATTCGTTACGGTTGTTTTTCGACCCAAACGCGCTTTCTTTATGGTTTTTTTGATCGAATTACTTGATAACAATTGTATATTCATGATACATGTCATTGGAACGATAGTTTGAAGGTGTTGGAGCGTCGAAACACTCATAACGAAACTCGTTTCTGAAATAACAATACTTGTTTTTTTTTTTTGGTGAAAAAGGTTAGATCATGTAAACGAAGGAGTTTGATTTCGAGATCCCGGAATTACAGCGAATAACATTTTATTGATTTTATACAAAAGTTATAAAAAAATAATAATAATAACATGCCCGCGACAGCCTATGCGTCGCGGGCGTGACGAGGCGTCGCGAGCTTCTGCAGCTCCATATTTCGTGTCGCGCCCGCGACGTGTATCATGCCAGCGACGGTAGCAACTGTCGCGCCTGCGAGGATGGTCGCGCCCGTGACATACTGGACAGCTTTATGTCCGAAAATAACACCATAGTGTCGCGACCGCGATGCACGTCGCACCCGCGACGACCTGGGAAGCTCTCTGTCCGACCGATCTGTAGTTTCAGTGTCGCGCCTGTGATAGTTGACGCGCCTGCGATAGAGATAACGAAGGTACCTTCGTTATTTCATACTTGATAACGACTGTACTTTCGTTATACTTATATTTTTAGCCTTTTTTAATGTAATACTACTATATAATACTATAAAACGAGACTAGTCGTTTGTTTTCAAATTTCCTATAACAATTGTTCAACAAGTACATTAGGTGAATCAATTACCCCTTAATATTTTTAACAATCACTACATTGGATACACATAAAAAATTAAACACAAGACAAAATATAATTTCAAGCTTTAGCAACTCACTTTAATGAATTGGAGAACACATCAAAAACAACAAACAAAAAGTTAAAACACTATATAGCCGAGTCAAAACACTATACAAAAAGATTAAAACCCTATAAGTCAAAAGCATACATTAATCAAAATATAACTTCAAGTTGCTTCATTGGGGTTTTTTCTCTGGACACCTTCCACGATTATGACCGACTTTGGAACACCTACTACATTTACAAATTTGGCGAGGTTTAGTAGTAATTGATTTCCTTCGAGCCTCACCTGCCGATTTTTTCCTTTCGAATGTAGGTCTGCCCCTTGGACGTCGTGATGGCGGCGACAATATCAAATGCAACATCATCTAAAAAAAATGGAAGATAAAATGCGAATGCCACAAAAAACATGAAACCAAAATGCATATCAAAGTATAATAATGAAACTACATAAGGGTATGTCATAACCAAACTACATTGGGATATGTCAAAACGAAAATACATTCGTTATGTCACAACGAAACTACATTATGATATGTCATAATTAAAAATAATGGGATATGTCATAACGAAATTACATTCCTTATGAAATAAACATCAAATAACGGATCTACATTGGCTATGAAATAATTAGATAACAAATCTACATTCGTTATGAGATTTTCTTCATATAACGAATGTACATTCGTTATGAAACAACATAACGATTGTACATTCGTTATGTACAAAAAATTTGAAGAAAAAACCTCAATGCCACAAAAACATGATAAATATAAAACCAACATGTTTATCAATCATAAAATATGAACCAAAATGCTTTATCTCTAAAATAGCAATAAAACCTAACATATTTTAATTGTTGATCTTCCACCATCACCATATTTCTTTTGCAATATGTAATCCAAAGTTTATGTGTAATGATCATAATTTGTTCTCACCTTTTCAAGAGAAGAGAGGATGGAGTGAGAGAGAGGAGCAGATTGAGGGGAGCAGAGCAGAGCCGAGCGGGAGAGAGCGAGGAGCTTTCTGTTCGATCAATTTTTTTTTATTACAAAATTGGTAAGATAATAGAAGAGAGGGTATTATAGACATTTGTTATCTAAGGTTATTTTAGGTATATCAGTTTTTAATTTACCTTTATTTAATAGATAGGTTATTTAAACAAAAAACTTTCCTGTGGGGGTCTTGTGTTATTTTTTTGTTGTTGTTTTGTGTGTTTGTTTTTAGTGTGTTGCCGAGTATTCTAGCATTGCTAGTTTTCGGATCTAGGCGGTCTTCGGACCTGTCCTCCCAGTTTTCTCAGTCGTCGGTTGTATTATTCAGCTAGTGGCTGTAACTTTGCACATTTGTGCGTTTATATATAAATCCTCTATCGTTTCGACCAAAAAAAAANAAAGGGTCATTTAAATAATTTGATGGTTTGACCATCCCCTTTAAATAAAGAACCCGTAGAAAAGTGAAACCACTGCAAAATGGATACATTTTGTACAATTGTATTTGTACCATGTAGAACCCGAAACGGTGACCTGAAATCCGGATCACCCGGTTAAGCATGGGGTCTATTGCTCAACCGGGTAAAGTAGTTTTATGAAATTTTAATAATAAAAATATTTATTTATATGCAAATTTTATACCTAAAGTCTTAATATTATTGTATTTTCTTATAAATATTTCCACACACATATATATATATACATAATTTTATTATTAAAATAAAAAAGAAAAAAAACAAAAAAAAGAAAAAAAATATATGATGGTCGGGTCTAACTGAGTTAACCCGACCGGGTCAACGTCGGGTTGGCCTAGTTTTGATCAGGTCTATTGCTACCCAATTCGAACAATCCACTCGGGCTAGTCCGAATTTCAAAACTATGCTCTGTAGGTGATTTTCTTTTTATTTTGATTGACCTATCGACTTGTTGGTAAACAATAAACATATTTTACCCAATCTCTTAAGTCTCTGCCATAAGACCTCACCGTTTGTTAACCGAATTGGGTAGAGAATATAAAGAAAACAATGTTGCATTTTTTCGAGTTTGATTGTTGTTTCTCTAAAACAATCATAAAATAATGATTTTACTTGCACAACGAGCAGCTGTAAGGTAAGACATTTACCGCGGGCGGTGATAGGAGTAACATATGTGGATGTGAAAGTTGATACATTATATCATAATTAGTGTGAAGTTAGTTGATCAATCCTCTTTCACCGGTAGACAAATCTAATAAATTCGTGAGTAAAAATGTACTAGAGATGAAAAATAACATTTTAATCATTTACGCAATATATCATTTACAAGGGCATGATTCTGTGATGATCACTTAAATATAAATCTTTAAAACCTACAAAACAACCCCACAATGGATAATGACAGGTTGAAAACGTGCTACTTCTCTTTCCAACATCAATTCCTAAAGTAATAGTAAGGGATTGTTCGTACTTCAAGAAATTCCCATGACTCCAAAATCTCTTTTTTTTTTTCGGCCACTGACTTACTACTTTCATTCAAATGCCACTGATGCGTAAGACATTGAGTTGGACTACTTTCACTTTCCTTCCAGTATCTATTTACCTCTCCATTGCTCTTGTCCTTGCCCTTTTACTGGCTTGGCTAGAAAACTAGTCCCCTCTTTCAACACAACAACAACGCAATTATGACTTTTCAGATAGAATTATTCTTTCTTTTGCTTTGCGTTAGGATAATAAAAACCAAAAGGGAATTCAACGAATTTTCAAATGTTTTCAAAAAGTCAATAAGATACTTAGATCTAACCCAATCATCTTCATTCAGATTGACGATGCCCTTACACTCAATTTTAAAAAAAGACAAATAAAACAATATTACAATTTGATTTTCTAGAACATTTTATGAGCTGAGTTTTGATATGTGATACCATACCAGGTCGAGTATGACCTAAGGAGCGGTTCGACTGGACTGGCAGGTCGATCGAACAACAAGGATACCAGAGGTCAAAGAATTATAAGGTCGATGGTGACCTCACAGACAAGGGAGCTCACCAGCAGGTCAAGCTAGGGCTCTCGGTTAGCCTGATAAGAACTCGAGCTGGAGACAAGAAAGTCGATGGCGTGACCTAAGAGACAAAGTCCATAAACGGGAAATTAGAGCAACCTGGTTTGTAGGAAGCCAAGCTGGTTGTACAATTAGACCGTCTAGTAGGATGGACTGATGTGAACACCCTACTTAAGAGATAAGAATACTATTAGGAAAAGAACCACACGTGGATAAGACCACATGTCTTAACAGAATCGGGCAAGGTACTCGGGCAGTACGAACCAGTAGTTCTAGTAATTGGGTAGCCCAACCGAGCAGTCTTGGGCAACAAGGTAATACCCTTATATAACAGGGGTGAGGTATGATCATCCAAACTCTACACAGTCTTATATACTTACAAGTTATACAATTATTGTTTATCGTCTTTCTCGCCCACATACTGACTTGATTGTTAGAGTTTATACGTCGGGACCAATCACGCTATTTTGCAGGTCTATCAAACAGGTCGAGTGCAGATCCAAGGTCGTAGGAACTGGTCGAGGTCGTTGACACACCATTTTAGCATCGTTTTGTGGGAACTTTTATATAAAAGCTATCAAAAGCACCATAGCCATGGAGAATGAAGAACCCATGAGAAATTTGGATCCCACTTTTGACGAGGCTTGGGTCTGTCCACTGTCGGGATTTCCAAGGTCAGTTCACACGCCGATGACTAATCCTTTGGGTATAGGGAGCTTATTGGCGACCCATGTAGCTGTTGAAGTTCCAATCTCATAGCTAACGAGTAGATCGGGCATGGAGGTCATGTCGGCACCCCTGGTGTAGCCAAATCTACTCTTGGTTGAGTATATGGGACCACCCACCAGAGGAGTTTTGTCAACAAGTCAACAAATGGTCAACTTGACAAGGGAAAAAATTATATGGTCAGCAGGTCAACAAATTAAAATTTGGTCCATACTAAGGAGAAATGTCAAATAAATATATAAACAAACAAAATTCGATAACTTATTAGGTAGGTTTTTTTTTTCTTTCTAGGCTCCATCTTTTTATTAATATTTTGATAAAAAAATCCTTTATCTATTATTGGGTCTAAACACGTAGTATCCAATTCGACGTTTTTTTCAAACCAAATTTCTTCAATGATACTTGAATTTAGAACACACTCCTCCATTTTTTGGGTAATTGCACCAAACCCCTTGTGTTTAACGAAATGTGCGCGTTTCTCCACTGTGTTTAAAAAAGTGCACCAGACCCCCTTGTGTGCACCAGACCCCCTTGTGTTCAAGTAACCGATGCACACGTTCCCTTTTTTCAATTTTCTGTTAACGGTGTTAATTTTTTTTACAAAAACCCCGTTATACCCTTCGAATATATATATATATATTTGCGTTAAATTGAATTTATCACGATATATTGAATATATCGCGAGAAATTGAATTAAAAAGAATGTTGTCTATGGGGTTCGAATCTAAGACCATCTAAGAGCATGGCAAGCAAGCAACCACTACACCACTCAAAGTCTTATGTTAAGTTTAGGAATGCTTATTATATATGGACATTACTATCGATAAATGAAATTAAATTTAAAAGATAATGTAATTTTATCAAATTAAATTATTAAAATATAAATTTATGATAAATTTAAATATAATAAAAAATTATACAAAATTAAATAAAAATAAAATAATTAAAATAGGTTATAAATAATTGTAAAAAATTACAGTTAAAATAATAATATTTGTTGTATTTATTTTAGATTATTTTAATCTATTTTATAATTTATTTTAGATTATATTATTCCATATTATTTTGCTATAATATTCATTTTATTTAATTTTCGTTTTATCTCAGTTAATGATTTTTTTTTTATTTTCTTTAACTTAATAAAATGAAATAGATTAACGTAAATTTTACTAAATAAAATTTAGAAACTAAAATAATTTATTTCTAATTAATATCATTTACTAAAAAATGATATTTTATTTCTAATATTTGTACAATTGTCTCCTTGCTATGAAATATTTTGATGTTTTGTGAATGAACAAACTACGACTACAGCATGTATAGTTATAGCAATTATGAAGGAACCGCATTAGTGAAGAAAGGTTATTAAACAGTATATGTCAATCTTATTATGAAACCTGATTAGTGTAAAATATAATTCTACTTATCCTTACTTGGTATACACTTTGTTTCTCATTACGAGATGTAAATTAACTAACAATTCATTTCCGTATCATATTATAAATATAGTATGTTCATTAACTTACACAATCATTATGATAGCCAGTGGTTGTGTTAGTTGTTTTCCATCCTTGAGATCTGGGTTCCATTCTTCCTTTCCACACTAAATATTTTAACTTTTGCAATAAAATTCAGGAAGGTATAAATGTAAAATAGTAATTTCGAAAATAAAAAAATTGAACAAATCTCGCAACTAGAGAAGGTGTTATACACGCGCCGTTAATTGAAAGGAAATGAGGGAACCGTGCATCGGTTACTGAAACACAAGGTGGTCTGATGCACTTTCTAAAACACAGTGAAAAAACGCGCACATTTCCTTAAACACAAAGGGGTTTGGTGCAATTTACTCTCTATTTTTTTGGGAAAAAAAAAAATAACTTGCAGTCGTATTCTTCTAACTAGGTTTAACTATTAGATTACAATTAAATCAAGGGCTCTTAATTAACGGTTGAGTTGGTTGGGTCACAGCAGCTCCGGACCCGTGGACTCATGGGTCCAACTGGGCTAAACCCTTCGATAAAATATATATGAAAAATTAGGAAATGGCAAATATCCGAGTAAAACCCAGCTAAACCCATCATCGTCCATTTCTTGGGGGAAAAAATGCTGGTGCAGCGTTCAATTTCGGTGCTACATACCTGCAAATCTTCATTATATTGTTATCCCAAGAGTTTCTCACTCTTTGCACGCAACAATTCCTTAGCATCAGTGTCTAATCTGTCTTTCTCCACTCGCAAAAGCTTTGACCCCCTCGGGACTCATAAAATCCGAGCCTTTGGAACCGCCGCCGCCGCCGGGAATGGAAAGGACGCAGACACCTTCTTGGCGGAAGAAAGCGTTTCGTGGACTTCTCTGGGAGTTTCAGATTCAATTTCAACTGCCCTCTCTAAACTTGGGCTGCATAGACCTTCTCTAGTCCAGGTTCCCGACCCTTATTGTTCTTATTATTAGTGTCTGTTGGTAGTTTATGTTTCTTTGTTCGTTCTTCTTTCTAATTGTTTTTATGGCTATCTTCTCTTTAATTTGTAAATATATGTTTACTTGAAATATTTGCTGTAGTTAAGAATTCATGGGACTTCAGTTCGAGTTAAAACCGACTTCATTAGTTATGGCGATACTAAGTTACTCTATATTATCTCTCTCGTCAATGCGATGAATGAATGGATGTTTGGGGACTAATATAAGGTTTTGATTTTCATGTAGTATGTTCTTGTCTGAAATTTGAATCTTTATCATTATGTGCATCTGTACAAATAAGAAAACTAAACTCATTTTGTCTGGGCTACATGAGTAATGAATTCAGTTAACTGAATACAAGCATAGAATGGTAAAAGTTGGGTCCTCGTTTTCCTGGCTTTTCAAGTGAACATCACTGACAATGGAGTATGTTTAAATTAGTCCTATCTCACTTTTTCTGTTTCGTGGTTGCAAATGAAGTTCCGGTAAGGCACCATTTGGATTGAGTGATTTGATATCTAATGGATTTCAAAATCCATGGATTGCAAATACCTTCAAATTCATTCACTTACATTTCCTGTCCTGTTGCAAGTTGGTTTTGCTGGAAATTTGATAATCTATAACAAAATATAACTTCATCCACTTGTATATCTATAAAAGTATAATATTTTTAAATTCTAGTGATACAATGTTTTATGTGTAAAATAAAATGTGTATTTCTGTAGAGTGCGGTTGTATGTAGGACCTGCGTAGATATGAGAGTTTGAGAGAGATAAACACGTGGTTTGCAATTGTATATTAAAGCAAAATTCAAAGGTAGGATTAGGAATGACTCGGTCTTAGGATGTATTTCAATTCCACAGCAGGCGAACTTAAATCAAGCAGGGATATGAATTCATCAATGTGAGCAATTTATAGTCAACACATCGTCAAGGTTCGCTAAGGATTTCTAATTATTTGCCCAAAGTATCTAAGCTAAGTCGGGTCAAATTGAATTTAACAATGATATCCACACGAAGTTTTTATATAGCATGGTGTCGTTCTATATTCTTTCTTAATAAATACTAAAAACAGTACCTCATCATTTGAAAACTCATACATTGAAATAACTATGTAGGCTGCTTGTGTACCAGCCATTCTTTCAGGGCCAGATGTGGTGGTTGCAGCCGAGACAGGAAGTGGCAAAACTCATGGGTACTTAGTCCCACTCATTCATAAACTATGCAGTCAGGTTGATGTGTCAGAAAGTGGTTTGGATGATTTGAAAGTTAATAAAAATCATTGTGTATCTCTTGTTCTCTGCCCTAATGTGATGCTTTGTGAGCAAGTGGTTCGCATGGCCAACTCCCTTTCTGATGATTACGGCCAGCCTCTTCTCAAAGCTGCCGCCATTTGTGGCCGTCAGGTTTGAATCTGACTTGTTTATCCCTGTTCATTGATGCAAAAATAATTATCCGTGAAGTCTGGCCTGATTATAACAGAAAGAACCTCAAAGATATTTAGTTTTCCAATTAACCATATTTCTGTGCCCATAAGAGTTTTTGTTTTTCACACGAAGCTCCTGATATACGACCATGTTGACTGCAGGGATTGCCGGTTAAAGAACTGGATATAATAGTATCGACTCCGGTTGCACTTCTCAACTACTTCTACGCGATTGGCCCGGAAAAACGTGGGCGTGATGATTTTATTCGTAGGGTCAAATATGTGGTATTTTCTTCTTTGAAAATTATTAAAGTGACTTTTCTTCTGTACTACTATTTTTTTGCTGTCTTAATTTCCTATTATGTTTTGTAGGTTTTCGATGAAGCAGATTTGTTGCTCTGTGGAAGCTTCCAGAACCAAATAATCCGCCTTATAAACATGCTCCGTTTTGACGAGAAGCAGTTGTCAAGAACTAAAAACGCAGACAATGGGCCACAAGATGCTTTTTATTCGGATTCGGAAGAGGATTTGCAGGAAGACATGAATATGGGTGAGGATGATGGTGAAGATGACATGAATATGGGTGAGGATGATGGTGAAGATGGCAAGGAGGGAATGGTTGAGAACTCTCAGAATGGTGGTGAGGTTAGAAGCAGAAAAGATTGGAGGAGGATGAGAAAAGTATATGAAAGAAGTAAGCAATACATTTTTGTTGCAGCTACTCTTCCTGTGAATGGGAAGAGAACTGCAGGTGGGATTTTGAAGCGGATGTTTCCGGAAGCTAACTGGGTTAGCGGGAATTATCTCCATCGCCAAAATCCAAGGTTCCACATTTCTTCTTTTTATTTTTGCAGTTTTGGTCGATTTTCATTTGTTTCAATAATTCTTAGCAAGTATGTGCTCAATCAATGAAAATGGTGGTTGTGGATCTAATGGAAAATGAAACAATAATATAGCGTTTTCAAATTCAACTAGTTGCTTCTGATTATTCTTTTGGTTTGACGTCTCCCAAGTCCCAATTAATTAGCACTTTTACGATTAATCTTTATTGAGCATCATCTTTCAACCTTTCAACTCTTTAGCTTTTATTTGTGAATTCCGCCAAATTATGATTTGAATATTTTAATTGTTCAGCGAAACTAAATCACTTTTTTCTACTGGTACATGTTACTGAAAACACTCATTTCATTAAATCTGTAATAATGATAAGGCTCATAACTTTAGATATTGATTGTTCTCATGACTAACTATAATATGTCTGACTATTCTCTGAATTGAATTCTTACAAACTGCTTCTGGTCTGCCTCCCGCAACTTCTTAGATCACATCTCATTTCTAAGAGCTATGATAATTATTCCCGCAAATTTGCATAAACTATTTATCAATGACATTATTAAATACCTATCCTCTGCTTGTTAATTCAAGTTTCATGGATGCCTGGACAAGAAAGACCTGAATACAACAACATAGCCTTTAGTCCCAAGCAAGTCGGGGTAGGCAAGAAAGACCTGAATACAATTCAATAAAAAAAAATGTGAAGCAGAAACCAATTCCAATGAAATAAATAAATAAAGTTGTTCATCCATTTTAGATATTTTACTTTCTGCTGGATACATTATTTTAATTTTTCTTTTGGTTCGTGCACTGCACTCGCTCAGACTGGAGCAGAAGTGGGTCGAGGTCACGACCTCTACACAGGCGGATGCACTCATACATGCCGTAAAAAATGGACTTGAAACCAGTAAAAAAAATTCCGATTCTGAAATAGTGCGAACCATGGTGTTTGCAAACACCGTTGAAGCCGTCAATGCCGTCTCTCAGATTTTGACGGCGGCTGGTATTGTGTGCGTGCAGTACCACAGTAACATCTCCCTGGACGAGCGCACGGAGAATCTAATCGATTTCCAGAGGAATGGAGGCGTTTTTGTGTGTACTGATGCCGCTGCTCGTGGGCTCGACATACCAAACATTTCACATGTTATACAGGTACATCTTTTTTTTTTTTTTNTTTTTACTGATAAATTGGCATTTTATGTAAAATGCTTTCGCTATCTATGTTTCCCTTTTTCAGGATTAACAAAAATGGTAAATATTTTTGTAAATTTTTGTTATATTAGGCGGAATTTGCGAGTTCTGCTGTAGATTTTCTGCACAGGGTGGGCCGGACAGCGAGGGCAGGTCAGCATGGCCTTGTCACGAGTCTCTATACTGAGTCGAATAGGGAACTTGTGGCCGCTGTTCGTAAGGCAGAAGAAGATGGTTTGCCTGTGGTAATATTTTACGTCTGATCTAGTTTATGTGATCGAATTCTGTTAAAATGTGTTGTTGCAAAGTTTGTCCAATCAATATTTGTGTAATTGCTTCATAAGATTCTTCATAAAATTTGTGCACTTCTCACTTTTTTCGGTTACTGGAAAAACATCACTACCTATTGTTTCCTTAGCCTCTAGTCAGTACTTTTATCATTCATTTTCCAATTTTTTGATTTCACACTGAACTGTTCAAACATAGAGTTAGCGACCAATAATATACTATCCTATTGTACCCTCGTCTTTTCCAGTTGACACTTTGCTCGTGTGGCTATTAAACTAGATTCGTATAAGTTGTTAATGCATCTTCTGTACTTATTATTGTTGTTATATGTGTGAGACATAAATAAGTTCCAATCGTAGTCTTATGCTTTCTGATGTACAGTCTCTTACCACGTAGCACGATTCAAATTTCTTATAGAGAATGACATGCCTAACCAATATTCATTTGATTGCAGGAAAATGCATTTAGTAGGAAGAGGAGTTTTCGCAACAAACTTAAAAAGAGAGGTAAAATTTTTATTGTTTCTTTTTGAAGAACTTATGAGACAAAAGATAGTGGGAAAATAACACAAATCTTAACAAGTGGGTAACTACTCTTTTGAACGCATTTTGGTGGACCATTATAATTATGGATAATCACAAAAAGATTTAGTTTAACCCCAAAAAGACCTACTTATCTTTTATGAATGTAACACGTCCCTAAGGTCATGAACTCACACATACTTCCCTTGAGAGGATGATGCACTTTGTAAGATTAAAAACAAATGCCATGGACAACTCGTAGTTTTAAAAGGCAGTTGATCAGTTTTTGATAATTAAGCTAATTTCAGTAGATTTCTAACTAACATTCATAACGAGGAGATTGAGTTACAAAAACCATATTAATGAAATAAAGAAAGCTCTAATTATTATTCAAACTCCAAAATACTCCTTTCTGTACTACAAGTACTCCTTCCGGTTTGTATTCACTCAACATCTACCCTCCTATCGATGGTGTGCATTTCTGAAAATAAAAGCAAACATGAAGGAGGTTGTTATGTCGATGGTTTTTCGTTTTTGTTTCAGTTCTCTATGGCTTAATGTTCCCTCTTTATTTCTTATATTAGGTCACAGTCAACAAAACGGTGGTAGATCATCAATTGAACATCCAATTCCAGCATAGGTACCTTACTCGGTGACAAAATCAAACTCTAACTTGGTCAAGAGTTTGTAATATCAGTAAGCCAAGCTTTTCACTTTTACCTGTTTAATTCCATCTTAGCATTCATTCAGTTGAAATACCAGTTGTGGTCCAGTTTATACACAACCCGTATCTAAAGACTCATTTCTTTGTAATGAACACGAAACTTGTCGTATTAATATAATAATATCATGGTTTGCATAGTTGCTTCAAATCCATACTATCATTATATTTCAGTTTTGACCTACATAACCACTACTAGAGCCCGATTTTACATTTCTTCAACTGGTCGACGAAATCACGGATGGCCCTATCCGAACTCCCGCCCTCATCACAAGCCCTCTTAGCCAAGTCACTCCACCTCCTAACATTCCCCCTAATCTCCTCACATCCCATCACTTCCTTTACACGAGACAAAAGCTCGTCCCTCGTCACAACCCCATGCTCGTCCTCTCTTGCCCTAACCCCTATACCCCACACCTCTATAAATCTAGCGTCTGTCATCTGGTCGGCCCACTGGGGCATGCCCACTATAGGCACTCCAAGGGATAGCCCCTCGAGAGTCGAGTTCCATCCACAGTGGCTCACAAAGCAGCCGATTGCTGGGTGGGCCAGCGTCGCCAGCTGGTTGCACCACGGCAGGATTAGGCCTTTGTGTTTGGTGGAGTCTGGGAATTCGGGTGGGAGTTTTTTATGTTCGGTGTCCCTCACGACCCAGAGGAAGTGAGAGTTGGAGTCGGCTAGGGCTCGTGCCAGCTCGTGTGTTTGCTTGGGGGTGAGGGAGACCATGCTGCCGAACGAGACGTAGATGACTGACTTGAGTGGCTTGGTGTCGAGCCAGGATGAGCACTCTTTGTTTAGCGGCGTCCATAGGCTGGCGCCGTAGCTTTTGTCGTCTTGGATTCTGTTGTCGAGGTATGATGAAGGCACCATTGGACCTATCAGCTTTGCTGGCCATAGATTTCTGATGCTTTTTGCTTCCT
>BKCP01004583.1:299746-331012 GCA_008636005.1 Striga asiatica | reverse complement strand
GTTTGGTTTTTATTTATAGGGCCCCCGTTTAAAAATTCAAATTTATTGAATGTGCTTGCTAAAATACGCCGTGGGCTGTGCTACATTGTGAGCACAACTTGGTACATAACTACATATATAGCGAGGTCCCTGTTTCCTGTGTTTTCTTTTTTGGCATTTGTCACCTTCTTGGCTTATTCTACTCTATTTTACTTTAAATGTAAATGTTAGGTGAGAAGTTATGGAGTGAAATGAAATGGATGAGATGCATTAGCATCATTGGCATGTAAAAGGTAACACATTTAAATCGCAATGAAGCGATCGAGTGAGTTTGAGTATGAAATTTCACCTCTTAATGAGTTGTCATTTTGATGCCTAATCATATCATTCATAATCATGAGTTTATTTTTAGTCTTAACTTGACGATTTTTGTCCCTTTATAACCTAATAATATGGTGTTATTGAGTTTCCATAAGAGACCTGATTTGAGTAAAACAAGGAATTATAAATCAAGTTTTCCCATACTCAAGACAGAATAGGGAAAACTCATCATTCTTCTCCCCAAAACTAAATTTCTCGACTCCTAATATTAAGAACCCTAATTCCAAAATTGGCCCTAAATTCGCCATTAATTTTGTTTTGATCGAAAACACAATTGAGCATAAGGCTAAACGCAGATGGGATTCCTGCGTCAAAAATTGCACCTAAAGTTGCCTCCTCCCATATATCGTAAGTTTTCTTTTGTGTTTGTTTTGGTTTTGTTTATAGACTTTTTGTTCCATTGGTTTCTGGATTTTTGGTTCTCTGGTGTCTGTTTTTTGACATTTTGTCCATTGTTTTGTATTCGTGGGCCACTTCTTTTGGAAAGATTCTTCATTTTAATTTATTTATTGTTTTGGGTTTATAAAATGTTCGTGGGGGAACCGTGGGGTGTTTGTTTATTGACAACTTTTTTTTTTTTCAAAAACTTACAGATCCATCGTTTGATTCTTTCTCATTGATTGTGCATTAGAATGAGAAATTTGATCATTTTTCAACACCAAAATATGAAGGAGGATAATTTTTATAGTTGATTAAGTCACCCCACAAGAATTTGGATTGTTGACTGTCAGTGAGTGGTGCAAAAATGAAGGGGTCACTAGAGATATGAGGTTTACATGTATGATAGTAGTGGGTTTATATTATGGTGCAGTTATAGAGACCTTTATAATTTTGTGCACGATGTTGTTAGAACTAGAGAGATGCATTTATATGTTGATGTGAGGGCTCTTAATTCTATGGATCTTGTTGTTGACCCTAATGAGCCCAACAAGCCTAGTCAGTCTAATGACCCTAAATTTGTTCTTGCTTCTGTTCCAAATGATTCAAAAGAGAACACATTGGGCTCCATATGGGCACCAATTGAAGAAGCCATAGGTAGTGCCTTAGGTAAGAAAATGATGACTATGGATCAGAATAACTCTGATCCAATGAACTAAAATGATTCTAACTACAACATGAGTCCTGAACAAGTTGTGTTAGTGTATATATATTTTAAGCTTGGCATTTTTAGTAATAAACACTGCTTTTCTTTTGAATGAATCACATTTAATTAAACTATTTTATATTCTAATGTTTTACTTTACATTTGGATATTATGGTCCATCACGGATGAGATAGAAGATCGCGTATTGGGTACTTGTAAAACATAAATAATTAGTTCACAACCTATTGGAGATGAACAACCCATCGCCAATGATATAGTGTCAATTGTACAGTCTGTCTTAACTGATTGGTTGCACTAGTGCACTGTGAGCATTGAACGGATCCCAAAGAGGATAAGACTGATTTAAATTGATCAGCGAACAGTAACGCTACTTTGTTCACTAAAAGTGAGATCCATTTGGATCAATAGTCTGATGTGTTTTGGGTAGTGATGTTGTGTGTATGGTAAGTTGTTCGATTATTCACGGTCACCGTGTGCAAAAGTCTGATGATGTCCCTGAGATGAGTTCAAGAAAGATTATTATGTTAAACCATGCATATGGGTTAAGTTCTGACATAATAATAAAGCATTGAATGGTACTAGTCTCGACATAATAAGTTAATTAATATATTATCAGTGATTAATTAATTGACGGAATATCTTAAACACGGAAAGATAAATTGAGTAATTATTATCAGAGCTTCGAATTGTAATTCGAGAGCCAAATGGGGACATCAGCGTTTTTTCTTAAGTGGACTGAATAACCGTTCAAATATGAGCGCAGTGGGCTTGGCCCACGATTGGGCTCATATTTGGCACCTCCTAGGGTCCCTATTGTAGCCTATAAATACACACATCTCTTGGTGGTGAAAATCAAACTTGAGAGCTTTGTGAGTTAGTCACCAAAACGAACAAAGTTTGTAGAGGTAATACAATAGAAGTCTAAGATAAAACCGAGACCTCGTCTCTGCCCACCGCCGTCGCCGTCGATCAGTCGTTGTCTGTCGCCTCGACGCAGCCTTGAAGACCTGTCGTCCAATGACGAGTTTCACTCCGACTGGCAATCTGATCCCTCCGACGATCCATTTCCGATTTCGACGATTGTCGAGCGATCAACCGATCTCCATCAACGAAAATTAGAAATCTCTCAGTGTTTGCGAATTTTACATCGTGAGTATTCGATTATAACTCTAGTCAGCTACGCTCAGGCTTAATCTTTTGTAGACTTTAAGATTTGTAACTTGCATGACATTACATTCCTAATAGAACCCCAACAAGTGGTATCAAATCACTTCTTTTAATTCGGTTTTTTTGTAAAGTTCGAGTCGTTAGACTTTAATTGTTATATATGCATGAATTAAATGTGTTCAAGGAGCGACTTATAATTAGTGGATTATTATTATTGCATAACTCATTTTTGCATGCTTAATTATTAATCCATTATTAAGGCCTTGAATGTATGATTTTAATTTCATGTATGTTTTTAAAGCCTCGGGAATGTCGAGGAATTTGCATCCTGATTGCTTGTAATAAATTTATTCGCACGGTGGGACACCGTATAAATTTATTTATTTTTAGACAAGCATGTAACGCATGTGTGGGTTTAGGATTCGTGTAATTTATTTTGTATAATTTTTCTGTTGTTAGCGAACGAGCTTGGACAACTACGAAGACCGACGGAACTCAACGACTGGCGACGATATCCGGAGACCCGCACGACTGCAGCCGAGCAAGGCTGCGTGAGGGCCGCAGACAACTTGTTGTCCCGTAAGCCTAGTGGCGCAGGGCCGAGCGTCATTCGCGGCTAGCGCGCGCGATCGCGGGAGACGACGTAATGGCTCGACGCGGTCAGACTGCAGTGAGCAAGAGAGTCTCGGCCACCTCAACAGTTTGCAGACCTCAATCCTACCTGACGCGACAACACAATGCTTGTGCGGAGGACGCGCCAACGACGTCAGCACGATTATCGTGAAAGCTCGGTCGTTGTGTGCGCCCCGAGCAGCGCCGTCTCTTGCGCGATGTGCTCCATCCCGAATAAGGTGCAACCTTGCCGAAGCCTGGCGACACGTTTATCGCGCCAAGTCGATCGCCGCGACCGTCCTTTGTGGAGGCGACTCCAGCGCGGACCTTGCTGGCTGAAGGCGTTCTCCCGGCAGCAGCAAACCTCGGTAGCACTCAGCACGAGGCGATCCGCATGGCGTCTGAGAGTATGAATGGCGTGTTTGGAGGTTGTGGTAGTCTAGGCCTCCAGACACAAAAGAATGCAATAGCGGTTACATTTGAATTTCCTGTTGGGTTGTCTTATCACTAGATTCAACTAGATGGCTATTTGCCTATTTTTGGTTGTTATCTAGATGTAAATATATGTTTTTTTAATATTTATTGTTCCGACAAAAGAAAAGTAAATAGTTATTCTATAGGTATACGAAAGTCTTAACAAGTTTCAAAAAGTACACAATGAAAGTTTTAAAAAGTCTCGAATAAAAATTTTATGAAAATCTCATAATGTCCACCAAAGTCATTAAAATTATATGAACTCCACCAAAGTCACTCATATAAAACTTTTGAGAAGGTATTTAACAGTTTCAATGGAATACACCCCTATAACTTCATCAATTACACTAATTTGGTTCCCACTAAACTTGATGAAAATCCTTTCTCCCCTTCTTTTGAGCCAAACGCAGACAAAGAGTTGGGTTTTATGTTAATATATGTGTATATATATATATACACACACACGCATCCTTTCCGTGTTCAATCATTCATGGACAATTTACATATCCACCGTGATTAACAAATAGTTGCAAATATACTAATGTACAAACTTATTTGCACGTGTACCATTCTACACATATTTTATTACGTAAAATCTAGCAATAAATGACAAAATAAAAAATGGTATGTTTCTCTCACCTTCCTTCAGCTACGACAACAAACTATATTTAAAGGAAAAGAACAAATCATTAACTTCCTTCAGTTTCTCTCACCTTCCTTCATCACTCTTAGGAATTCCTAATTTCATAAGTCATTACACAATTTAATTTCATATTCAAGGAGGCAGCGACCGTTCAAGCTCTGTGGCCGGCAGTGACCGTTTGAGCTCTGTGGCCGGCAGCGACCGTTTGAATTCCGTGGCAGGCGGCGATCATATCCAAAGGGCCTTCTTCAAGGCCTATTTTGTAGCCAACTTGACATCTCCCAAGCTTGCCCATCGCATTGTGGTCTACCAGGAGGAGGAGGCCATACACTCGTACACGGAGTTCCTCAAGGAGCTCGACAATGAACAATCGAAAATGGAATTCCACCATATTTTGAATTTTGAACGCGAGGGCCGTGAGGGTGTACGAAAAGACGTCGTTTGGGTCGAGCGTGATTGCTCGATTGGCTTCGTCTCAACTCGGCTGGCGATGGAGAGGGCGTCGAGTTGGATGTCACCAGAGAGGATGGCGACGATGAAGAGAGAAGAGATGACCAATAAACCAACCCCCCTCAATCGCAGTCCTTCGCGCAATTTCACTGGCCAAAGAATATTATCAGTATATGTTACGTTTATATCAGTATATTTTAAGTATATGTTACATTTTTATTTATATAACATTATTTAACCACAATTGTGATGTTTGGATTTTGTTTATACTTTTTATTTATATTTTTTTTACTTAATTTTATACCTACAATCTTTACAGCATTGATATGCAAAACATGTTATAAGCGGTCTCAGGATGTAAAAAACAAAAAAATAAAAAAAAAATGTAAATACTAAATTACAATTTTGTTCTTTTGCTCAACCAAAATTCAGCTAATACATGGTTTATAACCTGTAACTACATGTATAACATATAAGTAGATATAAGCAATTTACGTCTCTGTACATATAAGTAGATATATATAATTTACGTCTTCGTAACATACAATGACATAACTGACTAGGTTGGAAATTATAATAAAAGATGTCAAAGATTAACGACGAACACCAAATCGTGTGCAAGATGGGGAAAATAGACGTCCTCTGCATATAAGAACTTCTCACCATTTTATCAAGACGACAGAGCTAATAAAAACCAATAAGAACCCTGACAAAAACCAAACATCCGTTCACAAAAAGTACTCAACAACTAAAACATAAACACATGACAAATAAAAATAAAACAAAAAAAATATTGATATGAATATTCAAAACAAGATAAACAATAATAATAATAAATAAATAAAAACAAATTACTCATTTGTCAATTTTCTCATCAACAAAAAAATCTGCTAGTGTACCAAACATAAATGGTAAATAAACATTAAAACAGATCCGATCGAAACTATCTACATGTTGACGCTGCTCACAAGCCGGGCTGTCGTTGTGTCACTGATACTCCGCCGACGACCGTTCTCGAGACAAGCCACAGCCGCAACCGCTCATCTCCAATTTGCTCGATAGATGATCAGCGCCACCAGTCGTTGCCGCCTGTGGACGAGCCAAGCGAACCACTGCCACTCGAAAGATCGGACGCCGCTTCCGAATTTATAGACGTCGCCGGAAGATGTTGGAGCGGGCCTTTCTTCGCCACCTTTATTCCGAACTTTTTTTTGAGCCACTAACCTTCGATTTGTTATTGAATCCACGCTTCTTCTGCAAGAGTTTTCTGGTCAACATTTAGTTTTATTTGGCGGAGACGAAAACTAGATCTCAGTTTTGGTCTGTCTCCGTCGCCGCCAGGTGGACTGCTACTGACGTTGTGCGGGGGATCTACGTCGGCCATTTTCGTAGTTGTATTTTTTAGCGTCGAATAAGAAAGAGGGAAAATAATAAAAATCTATCTATATATAAAAGGGTTGTTGTTAGANACATTTTAAATATAGAACCATATTTAAAGCATTTATTTATAATACACGAAATTTTAGAAAATTCGTACTTGAATTCAAAAATTAATTGATTAGAGATATTATTGGGATATGTAGATAAGTCACATTAAAGAGATAAGTATAAGTCTCTATGGAATATCTATCACAATTGGATCCATAATTATCATTACATAATTATGTGAATCTTGAGTTCAAAAACGATTGTTTGGTATAAAATAAAGTTCACGCCATTCACAGTTCGGAGAAAATGAAAAAAAGTTCACGTCATTCACAGTTCGGAGAACAAAAAAAGGAGATAAATTTTACAGAGAAAAAAAAAAGAGATAAATTTCAGAACACATAGATAATATAATGCCGCCAGTCTGGGATACACTCGATTCCGTGAGTAGGAGAAACAAGCCTTTTTTGCACTTGAAAGCAGTCCTAATAGTTGAAACGCATCACCAACGGGAGAGCTTGAACGCATGCCATATACTGTTTCATGATGAACAGGTAAATATTTTTATTTGTAATATCAAATTTATATAATTTTAAAAAATATTTTAATTTATATTTATAAATTTATATTGTAGGTTACATTCATTAAAGGCATAATACGTTCGAAACATGAAGATGAGGTAGGATTTGCTGCTCAATTAGCCACTGCAGACAAGGGCAAAACAAAAGTGACCGAGCAAGATGATGAAATGAAGGACAACTTTGGTGAAGAATTGAGTGGCTAGGATATTGTTAGTTGATTGAAGTACTTTATTATTATATTAGGATTTCATTTGTTTTGAGTACTTTGATTGAATAAGTTGGCATCGCCAACATGAGTGATTTAGGATTTATTATTGGAATTTAGTTTAAGATTGGTTATGGTTTGGTTTTTAGAATTTATTATGGGAATTCAGTTTGTTTGATTTTAGTACCAGATATTATTGGTTATTAATAATGTTGATCATTAAGGTTTTTAATTGTTCAGGTTTTTTTTTTCAAGTTTAACTATTTACATTTAACACTATATAATAATATATATATATATATATATATATGAAAAAATTAAAGTACAAAATAATTTCCACACACTCACCACTTTATACTAAAAAAAATAAGTAAAACATAATCTTACCAAGTAGATTGGGAAATATATTTGTTTTTTATATTTTTCATATTAAAAACATATAATATACCAAAAATTCTAAATGACATGGATAACTTTATATAATGTTGCAGGATAAAACAGGGTTTTTGAGCACGTCTAATGCTTCAATTGGTATATTCATGAATTTCGATCTTTAGCCTATTCTATCTAAAATATCTATTGTTATACATTTTAATATGTGAATAAATTTAAAATTAATTAAATGTCTTATACTCTTTATTTTTTCAGCAAGCAAGCATAAGCGTCGTATATTACTCACCCATAATCCTAGTAGCAGTGCGACCAATAGCGTCCTTATAGACCTCACAAGTGATGACGACCACATTAACAACGAGACGATGTCTCCAACTATAACTGCAAGCGAAGTGGTTCATCTCACACATGATACTCCCAATCAACCAACTACAGTAAAACGGAAACGTGGACGTCCTAGAAAAACAACAGTAACATCGTCGGTGGTATCTGGTAAGTTTTAATATGTACTTTTAATATACAAAATAAATTTATGCTACGAAATAATGTTATCTCATATATTGTACTTGAATAAACATTTACAGAATACTGGGACATGGGAGATGCAAATTTTCGTTGTATGGTATGAGGAGAGGAAAGCTTATTATCAAAATGCAGTTGTCCCTGAGTACACCAGTTGTTGCATTAATGACAAAATTCAGCTACCTTCTTTGCGAAATCCTCCCCAATTTTTAAAAGATTTGCTTCATGGAAGTGGCAAGTTGAGCAAACATTTTCAAGAGAACATACGTTCTTACAATAACATGTTCGGATTTACATCTTTGGGGGGGAAGATTGATTCAGATATCAATAAGGGGACCGGCCCACCATTGTTTTCTTTGCATGGACAGAATTATTATCTTATCGGTAGTTTACTTCCTTCTAAAGATGCATGTCCGAAGTTCGCATAATTATATATATATGATACGGAGAATGAAGTTTCAAACAGAATGAATGCTATGAGGTATAAATTCACTCTACTTGATATTCAATATTTGTTTGAGTGTTTTTCTTTCTAATTTTTTATTCATATATACGGTTCAAAATGCCCTTCTCGAACATATAATGATAATTCTTATCAATTTTCTTGCAGAAACGGATCTGGGAATAATAATTTGCATGAGGAAATAGTTGTTGGGTTGAAACAAATGTTGGATCAACACAACGAATTGGTGAAATCATTTCGTATGGCTAGGGATAGAATGCAGGAGCATGGAAAATCAAATATTCGAGTGCGTTTGATTGGTCGGAGATATAAAGATGCCAGACGATATAATTTGCCTACAAGTTCAGAAGTTGTTGTATTGGTTGTTGGCGATTTTGACCTAGCATGGGTGAAAGGGACATATTGGTCGAAACTAGGAATGGTCATCTTCAACGGATAAATGAACTTAATGCTTCATATTTGGCATTACAATATCCTCTTTTGTTGCCTTATGGTGAGGATGGGTATCGAGAGGACATACCGTTTAGGGAAGGCACGAAGGTAAAACAAGGCGGTCGAAAATATGTTAGTGTACGAGAGTACTTTGCATATAGAATGCACGATCGAGAACATGAAGCACCGACTATTGTTTCATCTAGAAGATTGTATCAACAGTTTACTGTCGATGCTTATACCGTGGTTGAATCTGCGAGGTTGGGGTATATACGTCTCAATCTGAAGAAGCTCCATTGTGATTTGTACAAAGGTGTGGCTGAGGCCGTTCTCCGTGGTGACACTGATCCAAGAACCGTAGGAAAAAGAATAATTCTTCCCTCAAGCTTCACTGGTGGTGCTCGCAATATGATTGAAAACTATCAAGATGCAATGGCAATTTGTAGATGGGCTGGGTACCCTGATTTGTTTATTACACTCACGTGTAACCCCAAATGGTCAGAAATATTGCGTTATCTCGAGCCGAAAAATTTGAGACCTGAGGATAGACTAGATATCGTCTGTAGGGTCTTTCGAGCAAAACTTAAGGAATTGGTTAGGGATTTTTGTCAAAAGAAAATATTTGGGAAGGTTATAGCAGGTGAGCCATTTGATAATGTATATAATGGTGACAACATATTTATTAATCATTTACAAAAAAAAAAAATACATTTAACATTTATTTATTTTGAGTAATAATATTAACTACAATTTTATATTGCAGTTATATACACGATCGAGTTTCAAAAACGTGATTTACCTCACGCTCATATACTGCTCTTCCTTGCTAAGGAGGCTAAATTTCCCGACCCATCGGACATAGATAGAATCATCTCTGCAGAGATACCAGATCAATCGTCTGATCCTCTATATTACGAGGCAGTAAAGAAGCATATGATCCGTGGACCGTGTGGCCTGGTAAACAAAAACTCGCCCTGTATGGTGGATGGCAAACATACTAAAAAATTTCCAAAGAAGTTCGTTGAGTCCACAACTGTTGACGAAGATGGTTATCCACGGTATAGACGTCATGACAATGGAACATCTCTTGAAAAGAATGGCATTGTTGTTCACAATGGATATGTCGTGCCTCATAATCGGCGTCTGCTTACGAAGTTTGGAGCGCATATTAATGTTGAGTGGTGCAATCAATCACGATCTATAAAATATTTATTTAAATATATCAACAAGGGTAATGATCGTGTGACTGCATCATTCTATCAAACGTCTGCAGAAGGGGATATTGAGAGATCGTTGGATGAGATAACAATGTATTATGATTGTCGGTACATATCTTCGTGTGAGGCAGCATGGCGGTTGTTGGGTTTTGAGTTGCAGTACAAAAAACCTCCCATCCAGCGTTTGAACTTTCACTTATTTGGAGAACAGAACCTTTTATTTGACGAAGATGATGATCTTGAAAATGTTATCAATAAACCCACAGTTGATGAAAGCCAATTTCTTGCGTGGTTCGAGACAAAAAAAATATATCCTAAGGCAAGAGAACTAACGTATGTTGAGGCACCATCAAAATTTGTGTGGAATACAACAATCAGGTAATGGACACCTCGAAAAGATGAGGACCAACCCTCTGTAGGCCGTTTACGATACGTACCTCCCGGCAGTGGAAATAATTACTACTTGAGATTATTGCTCACTGTTGTGCGTGGGGCAACATGTCATGAGAACTATATGAAAGTCGGTGAAGTCCAGCATCTAACGTATCGTGATGCTTGCTACGAGCACGGTTTGTTGGAAGACAATCGGGAGTATATAGACGGCATTACAGAAGCAAGTCAATGGGCTTCGGCAGACTCCCTTAGACGCATGTTTGCATCTTTGTTGGTGTCCGGTTCATTTGGAAGGCCGGATGATGTCTGGACAAAGTGTTGGCAATGCATGTCAGATGACATTTTGTACAGACATCGCCGACTACAGAATAATGATGGTAATTAATTACTTTTTATAATATGTTTAATCATAATTTGATTTTTATCTTTATATACAATGTTCTAATCGTTTTAATATTTTTTTATTCCTACTCATAAATAATTGGTTTATAGGTTTGGTGCTCACTGAATAACAAATCAAGAACCTGGCTCTTGCTGAGATTGAGAATTTATTAAGACGACGTGGGTCAAGTCTTCGTGAATATGAAACTGTGCCATTTCCGGATAGGGAGAACATCAATTCAAGTTCTAATTGTCTAATTTTGGATGAATTGAATTATGATCGAAAGGCCCTCGCTGTTGAACACGATATGCTCCTTAAGAAAATGACAGCCGAACAGATGAGTGTGTACTCAACAATTATGTCTGTTGTTGAATCCAGCCAAGGAGGGCTCTTTTTGTATATGGTTATGGTGGAAATGGGAAGACGTACCTGTGGAAGACTTTATCTGCTGGTTTGAGATCCAAAGGTGACATAGTCTTATGTGTCGCATCCAGCGGAATAGCATCGCTTTTGTTGCCAGGTGGACGAATAGCGCATTCTCGATTTTCTATACCATTGAATCCCCACCAGGAATATACTTGCAACATCGATCAGTCAAGCCCTCTAGCGGAATTGATAATTCGTGTTTCTCTAATAATATGGGATGAAGCATCAATGATGCACAAGCATTGTTTCGAAGCTGTACAGACATCGCTGCAGGGTATTATGGGAGTAATTGATCTTTTGAACTTGAACAAACCGTTTGGTGGGAAGCCAGTTGTTTTTTGTGGAGATTTTCGACAAATCCTTCCTGTCATTCCAAAGGGTAGCTGTCAAGACATAGTCAATGCTGCCATTAATGCTTCTGACATATGGAGGAGTTGTACTGTGCTTAGGCTTACAAAAAAACATGCGCCTTCAGGGACTAGCTTGCTAATTCGGATTAACGTGATGAGCTTGCACGGTTTGCAGATTGGATAGCCAACATCGGAGATGGAGCTATCGGAGGGTTGAATGATGGATGTGCACCTATAGACATACCCGAGGACATTTTGCTTCAGCCATCTGATAATCCTATTGCTCAGATCGTTGAAAGCACATATCCAATGTATAAAGAGACACCCGACGATCCAAGTTATTTGAAGGATAGGGCTATATTAGCGCCGACGTTGGATGTGGTCGAGTCTATCAATTAGTACATGATATCATTGAATTTGTTGGATGGTCGTATGTACTTGAGCTCTGACAGTACGTGCAAATCGGATTCTAATAATGATTTTTTGTCTGATCTCCATACGCCTGAGTTTTTTAATAGTATCAAGTGTTCCGGAATACCGAACCATGAGTATTTGAAGATTGGAACTCCAGTCATGTTGTTGCGGAACATGGATCATTCTATGGGTTTGTGTAATGGGACACGATTGGTAGTGACAAAGCTATCGACTCACGTTCTTGAGTGTAAGATACTCACAGGAGATCATGCTGGTGATAAGGTGTTGATTCCAAGAATGGTCATAACTCCTTCTAATGTTAGAATTCCTTTCAAGTTCCAGCGGCGACAGTTTCCCGTTATGGTTTCTTACGCCATGACTATAAACAAGAGCCAGGGACAATCCTTATCTCATGTTGGCTTATTTCTTAAGAAATCAGTGTTCAGTCATGGCCAGTTATATGTTGCTGTTTCCCGTGTCACTAATCGAAAAAGTTTGAAAATCTTAATTTATAGCGATGATGACGTGGCAAAGAATCAAATCAATAATGTTGTATATAGGGAAGTGTTCAATAATATATGATCTTTTCAATTTAATGATATGTTTATATGTCTATTATTATGATCATGATCATTGCCATAATTTATATACAAAATTGTTTTTTAAAAACAATCTAGATAATAATATCCCCGTGCATCGCACGGGTGATTACTAGTAATAAAAAAAAGCAGATTGATGAAGATGTCGTGGAGAGTAAGGTATTGGAGAGTAATGGAGGTGCCGTGCGCATGGAGGAGTTCTTATAGAGAAATAGGTGAATGGTTATGGGAAATTACATATTAGAATCCAAATTAATCAGAAAATTATAATTCAAAAACCAACACCTTAATAATTATTTTGAGAAAAAATTAGAAAAAAAAATATATGTGTATCGCGTATATGTGCTATTAATTTTTTCAGATGTGACATATATTTGCAAATAAATTATTTTACTAGTATGTATGCAATATTTTTTGTTTTAGTCAGTCTATAGGTAATTTTATCAGTTTTGCTCTAACATATACATGCCCCAATTTGATTAACACTTGTTTAGGCCCAATAAATTAAGAGCACAAGAAATAGTTAAATGATAGGCCCATAATATAATTTAAATTTCTAAGGTAAGCCTGGTAAATTAAACTTTAAGGTCTTCTAGGCAAGTTCGATGCATTTCGGTGGTCGCAGGCGTCACGTTAATGACATCAACCCATGATTCAATATCATCATCATATATATGAAAGACAAATTAATATTATAACCATGAAAAGTCCACAACTATAAAGGATGAAAATTACACCAAAGTTAATAACGCGTTATATATACCTTTGTTTAATTATATACATGTTGAAAGTCATAGTTCATAGCATCCATTATCATTCTTAATTTGTGATTTTGGTGATACTTTGTCTGGTACGTTTTAGAAAATCAATTAAATAAATTTGGGTTTAACAATATTTTGACTGATTTTTTTCATGGTTAAATTTTAATTCGAGTTGAATTAAATTGTGTAATAAAATTCAATATTCAGAGTAGATACTCGTAGTATATTTATTTCTCAAAATTAATTATCGGTGAGTACAAAATAAATGATTAAAGATAATCATTAACGAGCACGTAAAAGTCTTGGTTTTGAGATTCTAAAGGTCAAGTGTCTTATTCAATCTTAGACTCTTATACGAGAATAACTTCTTTATTATAAGAAAGAGAGTTGGGCCTTGATCCTTGGTACTTGATAATTGGACTGTGAGCTGGATTTTAATAGTATGGGTCAGTTTTGTGATTGGTCTTTGGGCTCAACCCCTATAAATTTTATGCTACAAATTTTTTCCATATCACATCCATCTATCAAGTCAATTATATGGTATGATTTAAAAAGATTATTAGCATATAAACAAGGGAGTCTCAAATGACAGTGTCATTTAAACAAAAAATAAAATACAATTTCTTAAGAAGTATTTGAAAAATTAAAACAAAATTATTTATTTTTTTATTACTTAAATATACTAGTGTTGCAGTTGTAGTAATTTTAAATTAGCTATGATCGTAGTTGTGACTTGTGAAGAGCAAAAGTCATATCCAAATCTTTTAATTCAAACATCACTTATTCGATATCATTGCCATCATCCTCGTATTTTAAATTTACGTTCGTTTCATCCAGTTATGTATGTCATAATAAGTTTGAACAAAATGATGGACTGACTAATTCTTATACTTGAACTGAAAATTAGGGATGTTACATATAAATCAATGTAATTAATAATCGTGTGATGGGCTTTGTCAAACTAAAGTGCAGTTGGTTTCTATTTTTCCAAAAAATAAAATAAAATAAATTATAAGCCTTTTCATTTTCCTTCTTTTTTGAATCAAAAAAACTAATGTCTACTTTAATAACAAAAATCTGACTGAAAAACTAATGTCTACTTTAATAACAAATCTGACTGACTTCCTAAAAAGTCATGGCCGATCCTGCACATATAAATTATCATTATATAAAAAAATCAATAAATTGAAAATCATATCATATTTCTCATGCCAGTTTATATTTTCTTTGTATAGTAAATAATAGAAATAAATATAAAGTGGCATGAGAAATCATGTTTCTCCATAATCGACCTGACAAATTTCGAATCATTTTTATCATCATTATTATCATTAGCATAATATAAAATGCTCCGTAAAAAGAGCTACAAATCAGGTGTAAAAGAAACCCAAATCAAGAAAAAAGAACATTACCCTTCCAAGAAAAAAATAAAAATAAAAATTAACCCCATATATTTGCCAATACAAGAATTTAAAAATTCTAATACATATATATATATGTTTGAAAATTTAAATAGTAGAATGTAAACTCAACCCTAACTTAAGATCCAAATTATTTTTCCTAGCACAACTTTTCTTTGAACTAGACATGTAGGGTTTATTAGGCTCCCTCGTTTTGTCGTTAATCGACCTATTGGCATGTGTCAAACTAAACGTGCTCGTGTCTTCTCCAAACGACACGTGGTCAATCACACCAGCGTACAATCGATCTGAACCGAAACTAATTTGAGCTTCTGAGGATTCACGAGGATTATTATTGCAATATGGATCGTAAAACCATGTAGGGTTATTCGATCCATAGCAATTGAAAGAGGTATTATTATTATTATAGTTATGTAGTTGACTAGTGTTGTAAAAGGGTTGAATGTAGCAATTGATCATGCTAGCCTTTCTTGCTTGAAGTTGAAGCCTCTTTTTCCTCAATCTTTCCTTCTTGTGTGCATTTTGGTGTCCCCCTAAAGCTTGTGAATTAGCAAACACCTTAAAACAATATTGGCACTCGAATTTCTTGTCGTCGAGTAGTTGTTGACGAGGATCTGATCCCGATTTTTCTGTCACGGTCGAAGATGCTGACGAATTGACGCTTTCGTCCCTATCCGCTGGCGACATTTTATCGTGATCGGGCTCGAGCTCTACCCCAAATAGCTTAAGCTTATTTCCATAGGAATTGGATTTCTCTTGAGAACAACAAAGTACACTATTTCTTTCCATTACCATTTTTTTATATATATATATGGGAAGTAGTATTTTGAGGAGAATATGTATATTTTTGGGCAAGTAGTGATGATGCCCAAAGTATGTTGTGCCCCCTTCTTATATATAGGAAGGCAAGATACTATTTGCTATTGACTATATATGCACACTATAAAAATGAAAAAGAAAAAAAGAAAAAAGAAAAAATGCAAATATTTTCTTTAGACATCTGGAGAAGCAAAGGTCAACAATAATGGATATAAATATTTTTTAAAAAAATGGAGTCAGATTAGTTTAGAGGATACTTCTACCTGGTGCATGCATTTTCTTATAAAATATTAATATAATGGATACATCATAAACTTTTTCCCTCGCCAAAGAGGATTCAGTGTGAAATTTTAAGCAAGGAATATATTATCTATGATTATTTTATTATAATAAAAGATTGTGCAATTATAGCCCACTTGTGGGTAAATTAAATACAAATATGCCACGCGTAGAATATAAAAAAAAAAATAATGAAAATTGAGTATTTTCATTTAAATTAAATATATTGATATGGGAAAAAAGTCAAGAAAAAGATGTGGATGCAATCGGATGGAAGGCTGGCGATCTAGCTTTTGCAACAAATCTACTACACTGTACGTCAATTTGGTATTAAAAAAAGATTACTTTGATTGACCAACTAATATAGTGGATTCATGTATCATTGTTAATCTAACCACAGCCTATATATTAATAATAAATTTAAAAGATATGAATGGATAATATATATATCCTTCAGGTGTCAAGTCCCATCTCCTACAGTGCGACATAATCTAACTTATTTAATTGATCAATCTTGTGCATTTCTGATTATTCAGCAACACTAGCTACTTTATTTTATTAAATATCAACACTAAAAATATAAATAATTAATGAATAATCTTTATGTCTTTTTCATTTAAAAAAGAAACCAACCAGTTTGCATGATTATTATCATTATTATTATTATATTATTATTGGTCTTATTGTTGTTGAAAAACAAGAATAGTATGTTGAATAAAGAAAAATTATATGTATAAATTCTAAAATGAATGAATATGCATAAAAGTCTATTTAATTAGTGAATAACACATATATAAGTTTTGACCAAGCTTTTCTTATTTTAAAAAAGAATTTGAAAAATGAGGGCCTAGCAAAGGGGGAGTGGTTAGCTAAACAAAGGAATTTTAAGGAAGTGGAAAATGATGCAAGCAAAGCATATATTAATGATAAGGGTCTGTATGCAAAAAAAAAAAATAAAAAAAAATGATAAGGGTCTTCAACCAAATCTAGGCAAATCTTCTTAGAGCTATCACAACCCTAATTTTCCAAATTTTTTATGACCCCAAAAAGCATATGTTTTAAGGTGAAACCAGTCATAACCTATTATTAATTAATATTATTCAAATGCATTTGTGTTGGACAGTTGTTGAAATTTGGCCCCACTAAGGTTTGGCTTTGGGGACATGCAAGAAGCTATATTAGATTATGTTGTCATTACATAATATTCCAATCTGTCTTATTATATATTGCTATATGGTGGACTAATTTTCACCAATTTAATAAATATAAAACCCATCCTCTCATTCTCTTCAATTCAATTCTCACCACTTTATTTTATTCATTTCATTGTCATATTTAATTTTTTTACTAGTTAACTATCTTTTCCCACCCTCCTTTCTAGTCTATTCACAAATGCTTTTCTTGATTTGGGAGAATAATTCCAAATAGGCATGCTGTTCTTAATCGAGCATTATAATATTTTTCGCATTATGATAATGTGTTCATTAATAAATGTATCATGATTAATTATTAAGATATACGAAACAAATCCCTAATATCAAGATATCTATCATTCTTAAATACTTTGAAAAGCTCACCTATATATTTTTAGAGCGAATCTGTAGTTAGTGTAGAACCGGTAAACTTTCTTGACTTACCAGCCTAATGTATCAAATTGTAAAAATACTTGATTAGACCAAACTGAAGAAAGTCCATTGCTTGAGGTTTTTAAATTTATTATAAATACTCCTGTTTATTGTATAATAACTAGTATACAGTTAAAAAGCTTTATCCTTGATTTTAAAAAATTGAAAAAAAAAATATTTTAATATATTTTAAAGAAAACATAAAAACAAATAATTTAATTAGTATTTAAAAAGAACTGAAAAATTACCGTCGAGCCCGCCTAGGAACGTCTAGGTCCGCCTATGCCCGCCTAGGCCGATTTTTAGAATCGTGGTTTGATCGAAATAAAATTAAGTTTTACGAAATTTTTATGTTTTCCATAAAGTTTGTTAATACAAATTTAGCACGCCCATTAGACTTGAAATACAATTTATTTTTACAATGTCAAAATATCTATTTTCTTTTACTATATATATTTGTTCATATACGTGTGTATATGCATTGACATAATATAAAAACAAATCACATTATTAACACACTTGCACATATATTTCTACCATTATTTTTAAAAATCATGCCAAGAGATTCATTTTATTTTATTATATATATATTGTCTGAAAAGCGTATGCTACACCATCTGCGACCGGACTTTCGCTAATAAGACCAATTTTCCTGGTTTTTTTAAATGTCGAATTATATTATATTCTCTTATATTGGACAATGGTGGGTGGGTGGCTGGGTGGCTGGTTGGTTGATTTCTTCTCAATCTTTTCTTATATTCTCTATTAGAGATAAGATGAGAAGTGGGCCTATTGCCTTTCACCTCTCCAAAGGAAATCCAACTTGCATTTAGTGTATTTTACCCCTTATTAGAAATACACAATAAACACGAGGAATATAAGAAGATCTTGATTGAAAATTTAAGATTTAGGAAGAAAAAATACAAACAGGTTTTCATATTGAACAATGTGATTAGTAGTGATATAAATCCCGTCCGTTCTTTCAACAATTTATTATTTTAAACCACCTTTTGGTCAAATAATAGAAAACTTATAGCATGAAAAAGTGAGTTAAAATATAATACATAGAAAATAATTAAAGCGTTATAGATGGATAAATGATTACTAAGAAATAGTAATTTGAATTTATAAGCTAAAAAGATGTGATAGTGTCTAATATCAAGATATGGATTGTTAATTTATCTACTTCTTTTTTCTTTTTTTCTTAATGATACTTGTTAAACTAATCAATTTTTGTTGATTAATTTTTTTGAATTGCAATTTAAAACAACAATTCTTATTTTGTATTAATTTCATCAAAAATAGAGTGACTAATATTTTAATTTCTATTATAAAACTAAAAGTAAATTGAAGAACTTTATGATAAAAGAGAGAAGAACATAATAAGATATCATTACTATTTTTTTTTTCGAAACGATAGATAATATAAACCAAATAACACATAATTACAACTAAAAAACAACTAATAATAGCTAAACAACCAAACCAGCTGAATCTAGTGGGAGGACTACACAGAGGTAGCCTACAAGCAACTTACGCTAAATTCACCCACAATACAACATAACAAAAACACCTCCCAAGGAGAGAATACAACCTCCTCATAAGGGAGAATACTCGCTCCACGACTGGAGAATAAATACACTAACAACAGAAAAAAAGAAACATAACTAAACAGAAAAACAACAACCACTACAAACGACAGGCTAACAAAAACCTAATATAAATAAAATAACAAAACAATAAAAGGCTCTCCACAACCGCAGCAGACAACCGAGCCACACGCACGAACGGTCCAAACAAAAAAACAGAAACACGAATCAGTCCAGATCAAGAAACTGCAATCGAGGCCTAATTAAACCTGAACACACAAGATGAACCTCCTCCTATCGGAAGCACCTCGAGTTCCCACCGCTAGTTCCAGCTAAAGAGACACCCCATCACCAAACCGACCGGGAGCAATCGGTCGCCCACCACCACCGGCAGCCCAAAGCCCCTACCGTCAGACCACCCGCCCCAACACCAGGAGATGGGATGGCCCGGGGAGTTTACAAAGTAACGAACTCAGCCGTCGCTTGCCCCAAAGCAGCAGACGGAGACGAAAACCTCAAGCCCCACCAAACCGACGTTGGGACCCTGCTAAAGCACCGCCATAGCCACCGAGAACGGAGCAACGCCACGCTAGGCTGCAGGAGATGTTGGAGAAGCAAACTCCCCCACCCAGTAAAAATGATGTCGCGACGGGCCGGCACCTACGGAAGGGAGGCGGCAGCGAGAGGTTGGCAGAGTTTTTAGGGTTTGGTCAATTTGGGGGAGAAAATTTCAAAGAGAGAAAGAGCTTTTAAGATATCATTGCTTGATTTCTACAAATTCGTTGAAATATTGGCCCTTGAAGTCGACAACAATGAATTTACACTGTCGACAAGATAAATTGTTTTTCTTTCAAGGGATCAATAGAAGTTCCCACTTACCATGGTATGACTCGAACTCAATCTCTATTGGTCTCAAGTGAAGACTGCTACCAGCTGAGCTACCACATCTCGTCTTTCGACGAGATAGACTTAAATGTTAGATTCTTAGTGATTTAGATTTTCAATCTTTTATCTAAGGATCATTTAAAACTTTATAAATAATCTTTTATAATGTAAGGCATGAAAAGGTTTAACAATCGGATGCCAACAAACAAAGTCTGCAACCTGAGAATTTCTAGAGCTTTCAAAGTCAGTACGACGTTAATTGAAGAATCACATGAAGAAACACACCACCTAAGGAGTAGCAAAATAACCATCGGGTACACATTCAGACAATCTGGGCATTCTGGCAGGCCTTTGGGCAAACGGGTAGGGTAAGGATTGGGCAATAAGCCAATAGTTATCTATAAATGGGGGGAGGTACGAAAGGTAAAAAGTTACACTCCAAGCTTTACAATACAATTACTTAGGGCCTGCTTGTTTACTAAATTTTCCCTTTTTTTAATCCCTTTTTACTGGTTTTTTGTGTTAACTTGAGATCATTTGAAAAAAAGTTAGTATAGTTAGTTGTTAATGGGATTTTAAGTTTATACTAAAAGAATATTTAAAATAAAATGGTTAAAATTGATTTGATGTAAAAGTATGAGATAAGTGATTGGAAATGATAAGTAGTTAAAATTATGTGAGTGGATGAATAATGAATTAAAGTTGATGTGATGTGTAAGAATGTTGAACGATATTATTTAATTAAAGTTGAGTTAGCTTTTGAATTGAGATTGTATTTTTTTTTTTTTTAGTTTTTTGATAAACAAGTTTACATTCTCTATACAACCTTTCATAGCTCTTTGCTGACTTGATCGTAGGAGGTTTTACGTCAGGAATATTTCCGACGTGTTTTGCAAGTCTCTGGAGGTCAAATCGGTTGAAGGATGAAGAAAGACCGATTCGAAATGCAACTGCACATCAACTATAATCAGATGAAGCTGAGGATTATTTGGTTAAAATTTAGGAATTAAAAATGATAGCTTAGGAGAAATGATTATCTATGAAATATAGGTTTGATACATCTTCAATTGAATAATTTTACAGTAATCAACCAGCTGGTACTCAATTGTTGATATAAAAATCTGATCACATCTTAATTAGAAAATAAACCTCATCACCTAACCTCTCCTTAAAAATTTATCATGTCAATTTCTTCCATTTCTTTAACGAAATTAATTATTTATAGAGTGCATAAACTTGTTCGAATTCTATGCGTTAGCGTTCAATCCAATCCAACTAAACGCAATTAAATAGTACCAAATTATTAAAAAAAATTAAATTCCTCCTCCAAACAAATGAAATCCATTTTTTTATTAACGTTTATTTAGTAATGCTGACCACATAAGGCTAGCTAAGCTAGGTTTTTGAAGACGAAAGCCATAATTGACTCTTACCTATGAGAAAAAAAAACGTATAATAACAATTTTGGTTTGGTTTGATTTGTTGAGAATCTTTTAAGATAGATTTTGAAATAAATTAGTAATAAAAAATTCATATGCTCCTCATCAATCAATCAACTGTGTACAGTTTTGTCCTATGTTCAGATATTTCAAAAACACATTTTGGAAACGTGATATCCATCGCCTGCCAACATTATAGGCTTTTTCAGATATTTGCTGCATCTTTTATTAACACAATCGCACACTTAGAATAGCTCAGCCTTTACTTTCTGAAATTATCAAAATGTTTCTTTTTGTTATGAGATTTCGGTGTTGATATGACGATTTTGCACTCGGTTAAAATATTTATTATTCCAATACCGAACCCAAAAATGTTTGACTTGTTACTTTTGGCATCACTAGAAACATCTAGTTTGAAATACCGAAAGACATCTTAATTTGGTATTCAATGTAATCACTTAACACTACCTTCAAGTCCTAGTCAACACATGAAATAATGTAGTAAAGTAAATTTAAAGTACGATTTTGTTGTTAGAAATTATGTATTACTGTGTTGATTGATGAATTCGGACAGAACTAGGAGTTTTAATAATACCGACAATTTTGTCAAAGTCCACTAATCTAAGTTTTTGCAAGATATTTAGTTTGGCATAGTTTGCGTACTAATGAAATTTAAGTCATATTATCCATATTATCGTAGTAGTTAGTGAAATACATAAGATAATAATGGTAAATCGTACAAAGTACTAAAATACAGAAGGATCAGCGACTAGCATAAAATAGTTCTTAATTTTTTCTTTTATATTTATGATATATAATAATTTCATATATGAGTTATATGTGTATTTCATCCATTATAAAAAGTTGGTTGTTTAAAGTTCTTATTCAGAATTAAGAAACATAAAAATTTAACATATGAAAATATTATGAAAAATAATACTAACAAAAATTTTTATCTTTCGTTTTTCTTGCTCATAGCTTATTACAATATATTACTTCGATTTTTAAATAAATGATTGTAAAGTTAAAAACCTCTAGTGCCCGTGACTACCGAACTATGACTCTATAACCGATAGGTCGATTTACTCCGTTCGTATTGATTGAGCTGTGAAAACTTGCTTATTGACAAAACACTCTATCCCGAAACAAGTCTATCGACTCATTATCTTAATGTATATTATAAATAAATTGATTTTTTTTTATCTAATTTATTGATTCACATGACATTTAAACATAGATTGATTTATCATTATAATTTACAAAAATATATATTATTGATATTTTGATTTTTTTTCAAGCTAACAATTTACATCAATTTTCGACAAATGTCTTGTTGATTTATCATTATAATTTATAAGAATATTTATAATAAATATTTTTTTTCCAGGTTATAATTTACATGGGTAATTTGACAAATGTGTCTTGGTTGTTATCATAGTTTATATCAATATATATTATATCAATTTAGGGGACTTTGACCTTCACGGGCAATGGTTCGTGGAGAATGTCCTCGGAGAGCAGGGAGGCCGAGTGGATGACTTGGCTGCTAGATCTCACGGAAGTAGCGGTGGTGACCTCCAGCTATACTTTTATCAGGCTTCTAACTCAGTAATCTTTTTTTGGGCGGCGACCTCTTCTGAATCATGGTTGATTGATTTGCCCTTGAGGATCGTTTGCTAAAGGTCGGGCTCGGGGCCATTTTACTGCCGAGATGACAGAAAATTGAGGTACCAGGTTGGCTAACCTGAAGGCTTGGGGTCGACCTGCTTTATTCGGCCTCCTCCGTCAAGGATGGGATGACCGTTTTTTTCTTTGCAGACCCTGGTCACGTGATTGGATGACTAGGTCGTGCTTTATTAAGACTGGACCGACGCTTATCTTTCATCCCAGCGGGGGCGATGTTCTTTTCCGACGTCTTTTACAGGTTGGGTACCAGAGGTCTCGCCATCTCCGCCACTGTGTCCTAATTTGGTTGCGCGACTGACGTCAAAATTTACGACGTGGTGCCCTACATACTTTTGAGAAAATTGAGGTGTTGAAATACCGTCGCGAGGTCGATGGTGTGGGCGGCGGCGGAAGATTGCTCCGTCAGTCGTCGCCGCTAAAGTTGTTGCGATTGGTCATCTTCGCTAGATGACGCCATTTTCTGGTGATTTTTTAGAGAAAGGAAAGAAAGTTTTGATGTGGTGTTCACAAGTCAAAAATTGACTCCAAGCAACTTATGGAACCTTTCTTTTAGCACCGAACTGTTGATCAACGGTTTTGATCAATCAAAATCACCGACTAAATGTCGGTAATCAAGTGATTAAGTCATTAAGGTTTTGTAATTAAGGATAAACTCACTTGAGAATAAGTAACAGTGAGGTTGGAGTTTTACGAGTTTGAGCTCGGATGCTTGTATCAATCACAATATTTAACGAGGGAATTAATGTTTCTTACAGAGAGAATTTTTTGTGACTTTTCAAATGGATTCCGAGGACTCTTTATAGTACGATATGTATGATTACTTTTCATCGGGTTACATCAATTTAATGTCGAATGACAGGAATTTAATACAAATATACTACCCTAGAGACTTAGTAGACCAGAAGGTGATCATTAGTACACACGCTAGATTCTTAGAAGAAAACTATATTATGAACCATAATCCCGCGAGTATACACTTGTCTTAGAGGAGTTAAGGGGTGAAGTCGCTAGTTTCGTACCAAGTGTGCAAGTAGATACACAATACAATATTGCAACACGTTACTCTGAACATGTACCTATGCAGGTAGTGCCTCATCGTAGTGGGATGGTTGTCCGACAACCCGACCTATTTATGTTTCTCGTAGAGTCTTTAGACTTAGTCTAGAGTGAACTAGAATCGGACCTTTGGATACTTGATGAGACACTCCAAGATAAGGACGCAGTTTTATGACAAAGTGCGATGGGTCGTACCCCATAGACTCCATTTTTAAAAGAGATCTAGATCTTCTGTTATATACCCTAACACCTGTAGAACTCAATTAATGCAAGTGGGTCTACAAGAGAAGGAGAGGGTCAGATGAGAAGGAGGAAACTTTCAAGGCTAGGCTAGTTGCGAAAAGGTATACTCATAAAGACGGAATGAATTATGAGGAAACCTTCTCATCAGTAGCTATGCTCAAGTCCATTTCGATTCTCTTGTTGTTGCCACACCTATGGACTATGAGATTTGACAGATTGATGTCAAGATGGCCTTTTTTAACGGAAGTCTTCAGGACATCTACATGCAACAACCAGAGGGTTTCATCGCGGAGGGCCATGAGCATCTAGTATGTAAGGTGAATCGGTCTATTTATGGACTGAAATAAGCTTCTAGATCTTGGAACATCCAATTCAATGAGAAGATCCAGTCGTACGAGTTTACTTAATGATCACTGTGTGTACAAGAAATGCAGTGACAATGTGGTGGTGTTTCTTGTGTTGTACGTAGATGATATACTCTTAATCGGAAACAATAGGAAGGAATTGTCAGATGTAAAGTACGCCGTTAGCATGGTAGCTAGATATCAAAGTACTCCGGCTCCGGGACATTGGTCTGTGGTGAAACACATACTCAAGTACCTGAGAATGACTAATGAGTACATGTTAGTTTACTGTGCAGATAGTTTGCTACCGCTGGGCTACACTGATTCCGACTTCCAGTCAGACTGTGACGAAAGTAAATCTACCTCGGGTTATGTGTTTACACTAAGAGGTGGAGCCATTTCATGGAGAAGTGCCAAACAGAAATGTGTGACAGGCTCCACCATAGAAGCTGAATATGTCGCAGCTTGGGAAGCAGCGAAAGAGGCAGTTTGGCTTAGAAATGTTTTGGTGGATTAGAGGTGATTCCGAATTTACCATGGGCTGTTACAGTTTATTGTGATAACAGTGGTGCAGTATCAAACTCAAAGGAACCACGAGCCCACAAGGCCAGTAAACACATAAAGCTCATATACCACCTAATACGAGAAATAGTAGGGAGAAGAGACGTTGAGGTTGCCAATATTGCATCAGAAGACAACCTAGCAGATCCTTTCACGAAGAGTCTGCCGAGGAAGGTCTTCGCTAGACACGTGGAAGGAATGAGAGTCAGATGCGTGGCGCCAGGATTGACATAGGTCTTCTAGATTAAGGATTGAAAAGATGTATACTTGTAAAAACAGAAGCTTTAAGTAAAAGTGAGAGATTGTTAGTGTATATATTGAAAGCTGACTTTAGATGTTATGTACATTATTTATGTTGAATGAGAATTTATGTTTGATTAAATAAGTTTTATGTGTTTTGTTGTTTTGCATTTAGATAAATGATTCATCACAGATGAACAAAAGATTATTTATTAGTGAATTGCGAAACATAAAGAAATTGGTTCACAACCAAGATGGAAACTGAACGGGCAATTGGAACGGTTGTAGTGGCAACGGTGCAGTTGGTCTTGACTGATAAGTTGCAATAGTACATTTGTGTATTGAACGAATTCCAGAAAAGAGCATTTCGTTTTATACTGATCGGCATAAACGAACTAGGCCTCGGCTAATTACTGCGTACTCTTAACACGTAAGATATAAACAAACACATGTATGTAATAGTTACTACTTTGATTCATCACGGTAAGTTTCATTCTGTCTGGATCAATAACTGGTTGAGTTGGGTAGTAATGTTGCATGACATAGTGCGCTGCTAAAATATTTACAGTCACCATGTACTCCGGTTTGATGATGTATCCGAAGTGAGCTCAGAAAGATTATTTTGCTAAACCTTGCAGGTGGATTAGGTTTTGGTATAATAATATGCATTAAATGGTGCTAGCTTCGGCACAAGAGATCAATTGATTTGATTGTCAGTAATCGAATCGATTGATGGAAATTATATCTAAAACGTGCGAAGATAATTCAAGTAATTTAGAATCGAAGCTCAAATGGTTATTTGGGAATTAATTGGGAGGTCTCAATAATACTAATTCAGTGGAATGACTATGCTATTCGTATATGAACGGAGTGGGCTTGGTCCATATATGAGGAGCCCAATTTAATTGTTTCCTAGGGTCCCTATTGCAGCCTATATATATACACCATTTTCTTAATGTTTGGAAGACATTCATACACTTTAGACTTTAAGAGAGATCTAGATTCTCCTTCCTATTAAGGGAGTTCTACAGGTGTTAGGGTATACAACAAAAGATCTTAAGATAGTGGAGCAGCCGACCACCACCGGCCGAGCACCCGACCACCGTCGACCACCGTGCGCAATGCCCGACGCGACCAGGCCTTAGCTATGCCCGATGCACGCCGAGCCCCGGACACGCTCGTTGCAGCCCCACGACGTCCAGCGACCTGCGAGCTCAGCGCGCATGACCGAATCCCGTGCGACGCAATATGAGAAAACCTCAAATGACTTGCGACCCCCACGGCATTTGCGCTCGCCCCACACCTCGTCGTACGCAGCCCTGCTTCTGTTCAGCACAACTCACGAGCCCAACGTACCCGCGACACGCCCGGTAGCCGCACACACACACCCGCGCGACCCGTCCGACCGTGCGACCATCCGACGAGACGAACTTTCTGACGAGTGGAATCAACAGTTCTCCATTAACAAAAAACTAAAACGGAGTCTGCAAAATTTTAAGCCGTAAGTTTTCTACGTTAATCTTTCGATCCGCTGCGCATAGATTTATTCGTAGATTAATCCATGACTTGCACAATTACGACAATCCTCATAGATCCCAACAAAAAGGAGAATAGTTATTGATAAAATGTGTGGCTTATGTGGTGAGTGGCAAGAAAATGTCGGAAGCTTTTGGGAGTTCACTGGAGCAATCTAGAGAATAAGCAAGTGATGTTTAAAAAGTGGTGGGAAGATATTTGTTGCTTAGGGGCTGATTGTGCTTTGGTTGATAGAATTAGTTTGTCCACATATCTTCTCTGGTTGTTGTGGAAGATTAAAAACTCATTGTTGTTCAACAAAGTGTGGATGGATGTGAGGGAGGTAGAGAATAGAGCTAAAAGAGACTGGGATGAGTATAATGTATCTTTGGCTGAAGACTCAAGGAGATCAGAGTCAAAACCTTCTGAAGAGCAGATAGAGGTTCAGAGTGTAGGCATGAGGGTAAGACAAGTTCTTATTATTGTCAGTGGTCATATGTTTTCTCAAGGATCCTGGTGGGTTGGGCTGTGTGGTGGAGCAAGAGGGAAGAGAGGTGTTTACATATGATGATAAAAGAATAAAATCTTAACTTCCACTGCTGTCTGGACTCGAAGAAGATTGCTATGATGCTGAAAGGCAGAGCTCAACCTTGTTCTAATGTTAGTATTATTGTAAAAGACATTTATCTCATTTTAGATAAGTTTGTTTCTTGTTCTTCTGTTGATGTTGTTGCTTGTAGGGCTGAGCATGGGACTCGGAGAATTCCGAACCGTACCGAAAACCGAACCGAAAAATATCCGTTGACCGTTTGACTTTCTCCGAACCGAACCGAACCGAAAAAATAATTGGTACGGTTCTGGAGATTTCATAAATATCCGTACCGAGAACCGAACCGAACCGTCCTGTACCGTACCGAACCGAAGAACCGAAATTAAGAATCGAATTATAAAAATAGATGCGTGTTATTAATATATTTTATGTCAACTTTGATCCTATATAATTTGAGAATTTTTGAAATGCAAATAAAATATAGTTATAACAACTAAGATTCACTTACATTTCATGTTTAGTAATACTTGATCTACAATTAAATTTCTCATGTTTAAAAAAAAATAAATGGAATGAAAGGTAAAAATTTTTTTTTTAAAAAAATAAGCTTTACTTAAAGTTAGTAGAATTGTATTATATTTTGTTTGAATTTAAATTATATTTAAAAAAGTATACTTACGCTTAGTTTATCTTATAACTAATAGGGTATGGAAGGTTAAATAATTATTACTTTAATATAAAATTGTATTATATTTTGTTTGAATTTAAATTTTCAATGTTAGTAGAATTTAGTCTTAATTAAAATTTAGGGTTACTTCTAAAGTTGATTTAAAAATAAAATCATTAGTATGATGAAGTATTGATGAATGTTGAATTTAAAAAGACATAAAAAATAAAATATAACTAGGTGGTCATTCAAAAAAATTTAAAAAATGATAAGAAATCTCCGAATATCCAAACCGAACCAAATCGAGCCGAACCGTTTCGATAGTCCCGAAAACTGAACCGAACCGAACCGAACCGAGAAATAAAAATCTCCGAACCGGACCGAACCGATTTTTTGGTACGGTTCTGGAGATCGAATTTTAGTGATCTCCGAACTTCGGTTCGGTTCTGGAGATTTATCAATCTCCGAACCGTACCGACCCATGCTCACCCCTAGTTGCTTGTAAGAGGTCTAGCAGTTTAGCCATGTTGGCTGTGTAGGAGCATAGCGCCTGTACTCTCGGTTATCTTCATTCCTAATCCGTGTGGGTTAGAAATTTAGGTTTTTAATCAGTTGATTAGTCATATCATGTAAATTTCCTCGTAAGGTTAATTAAATTGGTTGTTTGCTGTTGTTTTTTTTTTTTAAGAAAAATAATCAGTAAGAAGGTGGCCCCTCCCGATCACTGTGCGGCCGGAGATTGGAAGCAATTCAAGGTTGAAAACATTGCTTTTGGGACATGACACACTTTCTTCTTGAGAAATGATTTCTCATCGTGAGCTCATAAACTAATAAATACTAGGGAAGGTTCGGTTGGTGTTATTCAATAATTGAAGATGAGCATTTGTTAACATAAATGTCGTTTGTAGATAAACCATAACCGTCTTATTTGCTGTACAGACCTCAATTAAAAAGTCTACAACGCGGGAATGAAAACATATGCCGAAGGTCCGTAACAAGTAGAAGCTGATGCATGAAAACACTACAAAACAACTCCTTTTCAACTAAAAGAGAAAAATCTCCTTCATTTTATTTATTTTTTAAATGTTTCCAATCACTCCCGTAATTTAATGCCCATCCAGCGGACATGCAATAACTTAAAATTCACAAACTAACACCATAGCGGATGTACTTGACTTTGAAATCGTCCATTTTGAACCCCACTATTACGTTTTTCCAAATGACTTACATCTAAAAGCCAATTTCATGTGCAGTAAAAATATAAAATAAGCCCCCTAGCTATTAATTTCCCCTCCACCTTTACTATGTACCGTGGGCAACTGTAATTTGAAATAACATCCACTAGACCATTATCATGAACCTTAAATATCAAATTTGTCATTTTTTATTCACTCCAAGGTTAGAAGGTAACTGAAGAATAATGATGATCCGTAATCTTAAAGATAAGATATAAAATAGTCAACTCCACTGGCTTTCTTTATTTTTTTATTTTTTCTCTTTTGGGGTGTGAATAGATAGAAACCGCATATCATTTTCTTAAGAAAATAATTTAAAACAACTTATTTAACAGCAAAAGAAGCATTAAAGTAATCACTTCTTTCACTTGATTCAAATTCCTTCCCTAATCAGCTGACCCACCACCATAAAAATTTACACACAATCTTTACCCAAATCTCACCTAAAGTTCTGTCTCTCACTATTTATCAGAAGTATCCAAAGTTCCAATAGCATAAGTTATGATTACAAAATCTGTCCCTGCAATTTGACCTAATTACAAAAAACCAAAACTCAGAAAGTAGAAGTCAAATGGCTTACGGCTGTCAGTACTATAATATAATATCTAACTGATTTGCAGTCATATGGTTTTATATACATATACAGTATCCAAACACAAGTTAGGACAACAAATAGAAACTATTCAAACAAGCAAGAACATGACAGAGAAAACCCACATGCATCAATTCTTTAGGGCGGCCACAACTGAACATGGTTGGTTATTACTAAGGTAAAGCTAATTTGACATTGGTGCTTTTCATGGAGTAAAATGCTAATAAGAACATGCCAGCAAGCAGAGTTTACACAAATTTGTCATATAACAGAACAAGTTAAAGGTAAAAAAACATACATCTCTTAAGAAGACAACAGTTAAATGTATGTCCATTCATGAACGCTCACCAAAACAAACTGGTTTGTTCTTTAGCTCAACTCTCCACCAAAAGCACAATAGCAGCAACAATGCACCATGTATATATCTCACCCATGTCAAATGAGAAAATCATGCTTGTTGTCTCAAACGAGGCTGCAATGCAAGTAGAATTTTCTTTCTGGGCCCCTGCACAAAAAGATTATTTAGAATTTTTTTTTTTTTTTCAGGTCCTTTCACAAAAAGCTTCTACTTTTATTTAATATGAAAGTCTTAGTTAGACAACAAGAATTTAGTTTGTGCCAGTAGGGAGTTGCAAAGACATACAAGATACAGTCAGATACTAATCACATTCTTCAAATCATATGCTAAACGTTTCATAAGCCAAGCAGGCACTATTAGTGAACTACTGATAGTTCAGAGGAAGAAACATAAGCTGCACAACTCTACAGTAATTTCATGATCTAAAAGTTCATATAAAAAACACTTCAAGGTTTCATAAATCTGCAGTGCAAGAAAAGAGGACCGATTAAGGGGTAGTACCATAGGGATTCCTAACTCTTTAAGATCCCTCTCAGCCATTCGCTTCAAAGAATACATATCAACCTGCATAATGAATTAAACTTAATTAATCGTTGGATACACCGATTTTCATGATTTAATGAAGCAGATTGTTTCTTTGAGACCAAAGTTTAAGAAATCAGGCTGAAGGGAATATACACTTCCAAGAGATGGAAAGTCATAAGTTGCCTAAAATAAACATGTATGTCATATTCAGCAAGCCACATAAATTACTCTGAGTAATTTGACAAGTTCAATAGAAGCCCCTT
>BKCP01004583.1:260281-299738 GCA_008636005.1 Striga asiatica | reverse complement strand
AGGAAAGCGCATGTTCTTCCAAATACTTCCATATAAAATTTAACTTTCTTAGAGAGATGGTCGACTCATGAATTATGCAACAAAGACAAAATTAGCATTGAATCAAAAAATTTACGTACTTCTTCAGCCTTAAAGAGAATAGCATATTTTTCTAGACCCAATGAACGCAAAAAGCTGTCCACAGTAACTTGATCGTCCACCTGCAAGCATAATAAAACCACAGAATTTCGTAAAAGAGCTAACCTATCTTAAACCATGAATACCCTGCAAACATAACAAGACTATAAAGTTTGGTAAAAAATGTTTTTTGTGAAACATACATGATATCAAACGAATCATAATGCCATTTTATTACATTGAGAACATCCAATATATGTGATAAGAATTTTGAGATCGCAATGAATAATGATCAGGCTTTATCGAAGATGAATTTTGATATCAAACAAATAGGCCTGCACGACTCATCTAGTAGGATCCATTAATCCCACGACATAGCTATCGCCCCTCTATGCCTGGCAACATCAAAACGAAATGCTAGACGTTTCTTAGCGCTATATGCAGTTATCTTAACAACTGGAGAGAAATCGTTACATGAATTTAATAAATTGTTTCTCAAGGTACATCCGAAAGGTTCAAATGATTTTGGAGCCAAATAGAGCATCTCACATAATACACACAAAGCATGAATAGATTGGTCTAGACAAAGTATACAGATTTCAAAGGACATGAATCATCAATAACATGGATACATCCAACTAATTCAGAACATCATATTTGAGATTTTAGGCACTCAATTTCCCATCATCATTTACCCCTGCACATTCTAGCAGCCTCTTATGTATGCTAGCAATTCTAAACCTAATGTGCTATGGCAAGAAAATGGATTTTCACAAACTATCAAGGTATTATGTGTGCAGCAATAAACCAAATGAAAATAACTCAAACGAGAAAAAAGGACAAAAACTTCAGTATCTGACAGACCATATACGGACTCCTTTGGGTGAGATTCCGAGGCTGAGGCAGTTGGGCCGACACTGGTGCGCCAGTCTTCATCTGTCCAACAGGTGAAGCATCCTTATTAATGCATGTGCTCATCCTAACATCATCATGTGCCCTAACTGCCAGTTTTTCTTGCAGTATATCACGTCTATTTGGTGCTACAGGACCTCTAGAAGTTGCTAGGGACTCATCAGGTGATCTTTGCCTCAAACGTTCCAAAGTCCATGGAGAATGCTTACTGATGACTGTATCCATTCTGGTTAAAGGAATCGATTCCCTCCGCTGGGGCAGAGGATGCCCAAAATCTTTTGTCGCAAGAATGGTTCGTCCAATTTCCCTGGGTTCTAACATGTGCTGTTTCCTAGGATCGGGTGCCCGAATCTCGGATAAATGCAGGCTAGGATTTCTTGCCATAGGAATTAAAGGTTGACGGTGTCTGGTTTCTTTGAGGTGCTGGCCGTCACTTGTTGGTTCTGGATATCGAGGTCTTGTGTCCTTTGACTCGGGCATCCTGTCCCTTGTGATTACACTATTTGTGGAAGATTGAGCGGGCCTTGACAGGATATTGCGAAGATCTGGCACATTGGGCTGGCTGCTTTGACTTTGCTTCGATCGATTCTTTTGCATAATTTTGAAACGGAGGTCATCTTTACGGAGGTAGGTGTCTTTTGTTAATTAAAATCACCAAAACGCAAAAGTTATGACAATAATTTATAAGAAAGAATGAAGATTTTGCAATGTAGAATGATTGATACCATCGACAGAGTTGGCAGTTCTATCATCATTGCGTAATCTGCAAAAAGCGGAAATGTATGAATTATAGGCATTTCACCAACAAACCACATCCAGTGGGGTTAGAAATACATGCAGCTCATCAGTGTCATGCATTAATTCATTGCCGTGAATTGTTTCGTGAGCCTAAATAATTCCAGATTCCTAGGTGAGTTAAAGTAGCTCATATTCTGCCTAGGTACCTCAGAAAAGTAATCAATAACTCAGTGTCAGCAGAAAAAAATGTATACAACTTTGGATAGTATATGGCTATATGCTGTGTTTTGCATCATTGGATAAACAACATTTTTTCCACTCTATTTGACAATTGTCAAAACTAAACCCTTAGTTTTGCTTCTTTTACACTAAACCCAACATTATGTAAACTATACGGTAAATTTCAGAAACATATCATTCATTGCAAACCAGAAACACCGCCACATGGAACCATTCTGTGAATAAATGCCAAATAGGTAATTAAAACTGCACACATCGTGAAGTCAATTAAAATCAATAAAGCATACAATGCATCTAATATCAACCCCTTCACCTTTTTGTCAGAAGAATTCACGATATGCTTACAAAGTATAAAGGTTATGTACAAGTAAGAAAAAATTCCAACCACAAAACCCATCTGCGGAGAGAATTTAACCGAAAGACTTTTCCTTATGTCTTATGTGTACTTTGGGCCATGTTTACGTTATTATAAGCAAATTCAAAGGTTGTTACATATACCAGATCAAATCTCTAAGTAAAAGGTTAGCATATTACTTCGGTAAGAGGAGTTCAGCTATTTCCAATAAATAAAACTATACCATAATGAGAAAGGACACAAGGAACAAGCGAAAAAACCTCTTATAGTTGAAATCGGCATATGGATCAGCATTGTTTCCAAGTCTTTCCTGAACTGGTCTCTTGCTTCCTACAAGTGGAGGTGACTCCATATAAGGAGTATGTATTGAACTTCCATCCCTTTTTACCACCTATAGATGATATTCACTTCAGTAACAATAAAAGGGCACTACCATTTTTAAAGGCTACACATAATGTGAGTAGACACTGTAGTTGCCACCTCCCTCCCCCCACAACACAAACACAAAGAAAATCAAGATACGTTGGAAGTAAAAAGTATATGCAAATCGCAGTATCACATCCCCTAGCTGAAAAATTATACTATCATTCCAAATTTGTGCATCTTAAAAAAAAAAAACGGAATAAGAATATGCAAAAACCCAAGCTACTAGAAAGCTGAGCAATCAATTCATTGATTATCATTGTTACAGCGGCATACAATCAATCCCTTTAACGACGACCAGGAGATGTGTAGGATCGACCACGGGCTATCACATGAAAAAATCTTCACCTAATAGATAAATTCTAAAACCCCAGACCAAAAGTGTAAGAAATTAAGAACGTGAAAAACACGAGATTACCTGCCCTGAGCCGCCGAGGGTAATGGTTACACGAGACCGCGAAGTTCCCGACATTTAATCTTCAAAAATCGAAACCTACCAGGTCGATTAGAGAATAAAGAACGCAACTTCCTAAGAAAACCTTCAACTAAATGTAAAATTCACACATTAGGGTTTCATCCCGAGTGCTATTCTGTCAACAGATTGATTTGCTGAAGCGTTTTTGTTCGTCATGTTGAACCAGTGATGTATGATACGCCATATTAATGGCGAACAATAAATTAATAAATGGGCGAACCCCCGGCTGTGTTAACTTGGATCGGCCCAAACAGCATCGTTGGCCCACAAACTAGAACTTATCAAACCCAAAAGGGCTCGCGATCAACTAATGAAGCTATCAATTAATTCCCGCAATCAACGACAAAATCGCATAATTCCTAGTCTATTTTATTCATAAAAGTTCATACCAAAGTCTTCTGACCGACGGACTTAGTCTGATGTTCTTCTCACCAGCGCCCTGAACTACTCACCTTGTTCTATTCGCTCATCTCCCAAAGGTCGAGCAGTTACACCCTCGACTAACTATAAGAAATAGTGATCCCCTAATGAAAGCCAATCTGATCGAAAAAAAAGACCGTACGAACAAAGCGAAGCAAAGTGAAGTCATAGAGGAAAGCGATGCTAAAAAATGAAAAGCTTCGGTCACAAGTGCTAAGAGCAGACTGTGCTGCTCCATGCCCATGAGCGGCCCCGAAGGTAAAATAAGTGGATCCACGTCCTCCGTAGCGACACTAAGAAAATTATCAAGTAAAGACAAATTTACGAGATCTTGAACCTTAAATTAAGTTTTCAAGTCTCTAGTAGCATACACGATAAGAAATTAAGTCGAAAAGTCCCAATCTTTACAAAGAAATAATACAATAAAAATTAGGTCTTGGAGCTCTTAGATAGTAAAACAAAAATATATAGAGAGAGAGTGAAAGAGTAACTAGAACAAAAACTTAGCAAAATGAGAAATTATTCCAAATACAAAAGACTAATGTATTTATACTAATAGCTAAAACATACACTAAAAAAATACACATTTAATGAGAAAACCTCCGGGGCAATCTGGAAAATTTGCTGGAGGCGCGAGTGTGGTTTTGGCATTGCATAGAATGTGCGAAAACTTGCGGGAATCAACAAGAAAATTCGTAGGACGCGAGTTGCGGCTTGGCCGTGTGATGCTTGGTACGAGAACTCACGGGCTCTGCGAGTATATCGGCGTGGGGGGCGAATTTCAGATAGAGGCGGGCCTTGTGCAAGAAACTCACATGTGCACCGGGACTTTTGGCGTGCGTCGCGAGCTCACAAAAGCTCGCTGTGTGAGAGGACAAAACTCGCAGATTGAACGACTAAACTAAACTCTTTGGGGTCGTGAGTTCAATGGGCATGTGTGGCGGAAATTCGTGTCGCATGTGAAAAATCCCATTGGCATCGCGAGTATGAGCAGGCGGATGGGTTGAGGTGCGGTGAACTCGTGAGCTGTACTGGAATTTCCATGCGGCGCAAGTTTTAGAGCAGGTGATGAGGTTTGCTTGCAAGATGGGCAAGCTACTCGCAGACTGTGCGAAGGTGAGTTCTGTTTGTAGTATTTTTGAGCATGTGGTAACCGAGCTACCCGACTTGGGTCGTTCTCAAAGGAAGGCTGTTCGGAGCTTCGTTCACTATCTAGTCGTCAAAGTCACATAACCGAAAATAAGGTCCTACACATTCTACTCGCTTGAAGGGATTGGATTTTCATGAAATTAAACTAAAAATCTAGAGCAAATGATGAAAAATGCAAATATAGAGAGAAAGATCGAAACTTTGGTCGACCGGAATCTCCACGACTCAAGAAAAAGAAAATAAACAAAGAGAAAACATGCGAGTATAGTGATCCTAGGTAATCTAGCACGAACTTTCCACACTAGATCATCACGCTTTAATCAAAGTCGAGATCTCTACACAAGATAAGCACATATAGATTCCTAACACACGTAAGCAAGCAATAAAAATAAAGCAAAAATCTAGAAACGAGCATACACACAATTCGACAATCAAACTCGAAGTAGAAGGGCCTAAGCTAGGTATCTACTCTCCTATCGCATGCTTGAACGAAAATAGTGAATAAAGCTCGAAACTTGAATAAAAATAAACTTGCCGGAATTTCATCGGAAAATTGAGTCATGGACCTCCCAACCAAAGCATAAAAAAAAAAAAAAAGAGAGAGAGAGAGAAGAGAGAAAATGGAGAGGATTTCCCAACTTAAAAGTTTAGAAATGAGGGGTTGTTCCAAAAATACAAAGCACAATGTCTATTTATAGCTACACCACAAACACACACTAAAAACATACACATTTAATGAAATTCTGAAGTTCGCAGGTCTCGAAACGCGGTTCGCAACGAGTTTGGCCATGGAGTAGTGCAGCTGGGCACGTTCGCAGGTCGCCAAATGATGTTCGCTGGCGAGTTCGGCCTTGGGTGCTGGGGATGCGCGCTTCGCAGCACACGAGTGAAGGTTCGCTGGCGAGTTTGAAGGCAGCTTGGTGCATGGTGCGCGCTTTGCCGGTCGCCAATTCCTGGTCGCAGCGAGTTTCCGGTGGCTGCATTGGCCTGGCGTTTGGCGGGTCGCGAGAACACTCTCGCAGCGAGTGGCTTGGTTTGGTGAAGAGCAGCTCGCGCCATCTCGCGGGGCGCGAAGTATCGTTCGCGGCTAGTGCGCCTGGGAGCTATTGGGCAGCATCTTCGCAGGGCGCGACTCCAATTTCGCGGCGAGTGGCATGAGCTAGCCGGGCATCAAGAGATGTACTTAGCCGGTCGCAAGCCAAACCTCGCAGCGAGCGCGCCTTGTGTGCATGGAGGCTAAGGCTCTCGCGTCTTTACTCGAGAATGGTCTAGACGGCTCGATCAATGGCTAAACTATAGTTCGGGCGGCAAGGAAATATCTCGAAAATGGCTCCTCTTCCCATACTCGAATAATGCGGACCTAAACAACACATCAAAAGAGACGCGAAAATACGACAAAATACAAAAACAACAACGAAAACAAAAACACATAAAATACGACCAAATGGACCGGATGACATTCAAACGAACCTAAAAACGACTCTACTAAAGCACATAAACACAAGAAAATAAGCACAAAAACATAACAAACAAGTTTGCAGTGCGGTTTTTAGGCCTTGTTAGAGTCTCTGCCTGCGAATATTTTGAGCTGCGACACGGACGAACTTTCTGACAATTTCCAGTGGATTTTTCATTGACTTATCGATTGCATTTTTCTATAAAAATACAAAATAAAAACAGAAATAGAATGCGCAAAAGGCCAAAACGACACAAAAATACGTAAACGAGAAAACTGACTAAATAGACCAGAAAAAACCTAAAATAAGCTAAAACGAACACAAAATGCACTCGAAACACATAACATAACAACAAAAATATACAAAACAATTATATTAAGTGGTAGGTGTTGGTGGGTATACTGAAAGCTCGACTTTTTTGTTAACATTCACGTGTGAATGAGAATCATGTTTGATTAAACAAGTCATATGTTCTGTTATTTTGCACGAGGATGAGTGGTTCATCATGGATGGACAGAAGATCATTTATCAGTAACTTGCGAAACATAAAGAAATTGTTTCACAACCTAGTTGGAAATTGAACAAGCCATGTGTGTTTTTTGAAATTTCACAATAAAAATATAAGAGAAAATTGTAAATTTGGTCCCATAACTTTGATTGTTTCCCACATTTGGTTCCAACTATGCCATCTATGATCCTTTTTAATTTTTCGTTGCAAAAATGGTCTCACGTCCGCCAAAACTGACGGAGCTCACGTGAAGACGTTAGATTGGACCAATTCTGCAATTTTTTTTAAAAAAAAGTTCTTCAAGTTCGTCACGAAGAGAAGTCAGATTATTTTGATGTTTAATTGGAAAACTGACTATTTTAATTAAATAATTTGACTTTTTTTAATTAAATAGTTTGACTTAATTTGAGAAGAAATTATTTGAATGAAATTTAAAATTAACAGGGCTCACGTACAAGAAGTTAGCAACTTTTGGGACCTATCATATGAGACAAATTTGGTAATTTCACATTTTTTAACTTGAAAGTCGAATTAATCTCTCTCATTCACTCAAAGCCGAAATGTCATAATAAAATTAGTTTACTATGAATATGATGCGAGAAATAAATATTAAAAATAATTTTATAAAGATAAAATCGGGTGGGAAAGTAAGGGCGTTGATAAATTTCAATTTAGGGTGGAAAAGTAAACGATGTAATTGCTAATTGAGTGGTATTTATTTTATTTTCTAATTTTTTTACCGTCATTACATTAAAAATATTGAAAATAATTTAAATATTATTTGAATGAAAGAATAATTAGAAATAATATTATTTTAATTAAATAAAGCAAACCAAAAGACATAATCCAATTTATCAAAATAAGAAAAAATGTGAGTATGCTTACAATAATACTAATCCACCTACACTCTTAAATATTAGTATAATGTGACAATTTATATATATCCTTACCAACTTTATAAAATAGTACGAATTAAAAAAAAAAAAAGCAATCTAAACTATTCTTTTATTATTGTCTATTTTCTTGGAAAGAAAAGAATATTTTAATATTTTTTTTTAATTTGATTTTGATAACCATAAATTGAAAAATCTATTTATTTATACAAATTAAATCTACGTAAAAAATGTCAGATTTAAGCATAATAAAATAAAATTTGGCATTAAATTAAGTGAAAATAGACATTTGCTCCCACTTATATATAGTAAAATATATTATATATTTTTTTTTTCATCTCATTTATCATGAACAAATTAATACAATTATTATATACACATTTTGTTAAGTTACTCAATTAAATAATTATTTTATGTAAAAAAAATCAAGTTAAACTGTAATTTACAATAAAAGAAAGTGTGAAGAATTGTATGTTAGTTATATTTATCTTTTATAATTTATTAAAAAATAAAATAAATATATTGTTAGAAAAGAATTGTAATATACCTTTTTAACATTTACTAAAAACTTTTTAAAAAAATGTTTCTAATAAAAATAAATTTAAATAATTTTTATCACTTACTCTTTCACTACAAGAACATTATTATATTCCAACGGAAAATCCTACAGTAATATATTTCAATAGAAATTTCAATGGATACGAGAGTCAATCGGACCGAGATCGGAAAGAATATTAGAAAGCATACGTACGGGCTTGCGACCGAGCCCCTTTAGTTGTAAAAATGTTCTATGGTCTAGAAAGATCCTACACCGCTGCTGAAGACTTTAGTGGATCGACGAAGCGAAGTTCAGTCATAGTAGGGAGAGCGATTTGGGCTGACATATATCCCAATGGTATAGTTTCTGTTGGAATCATTCCAACAAAAATATTGCGTTGGAATGAGTTTTTTATTGGAATTTTAGATTGAATTTGATCATTCCAACGGCTATTTTTCCAACGGTCGTTTACCGTAGGAATTTTCGTTGGAAATTTTATTTTCACTTCCGTTGGAATCGCCAAAGTCCTACGGAAATTCCAATCGGAAACTCATTCCAACGGAATATTTTTGTTGAAATTTCCGTTTGAATTCTATTACAATTTATTTGTAATGGAATTATTCCGTTGGAATTTCATCATTTTATTGTAGTGTTTGTAGTTGCGAAAAAATTAAAACTTGTAAAAAAATTGTATATTAGTTATATTTATCTTTTATAATTTATTAAAAGACAAACTAAATGTATTGTTAGGAAAGAATGGTAATATACCTTTTTTAACATCTACTAAAAACTTTTAAAAAAATGTTGATAATAAAAATAATTTAAATATATTTTTTCACTTACTCTTTTAAACATGCGCATTTTTAACAAATTTATTGATACATATATTCAAGAAAATAGGACAAATCAAATGTTCCAAAAAATTGACAATATTTTGACATACAATTTTGAAAATTAAAGTGCACAATAAGATAAAAATATACTTTTAATTTTCATTCAAAAAAATATTTTAAAGTAAGTCAAACCATTTAAACAAAAAATCAATTTTTCACTTTTAAATTAAACATCAAAATAACATGACTTCTCTTCTAGACATACTTGAAGAACTCGTTTTTCTTTCTTTTTTTTTTTTAGAAAATTGCAAATGTGGTCCCACTCGTTTGAAAAATGCAAATTTAGTCCTAAAATTTGATTCCTTCGTTTCCAACTGCTAACGTTGACTAACAATGCTTGAGCGAGATTGTTAGTCTTAACGGACGTAGAACCATTTTTGCAACGAAAAATTAAAAAGGATAATAGANCATCAGCTTAAATCATAGCATAAAACTCAAAGAGGAGTACAATGGAGTAATCAAGTGATTACAAATACAAAGAAAGTCCCCCGAAAAGAAAATCTTATAATCAATATGTCTGAAATATACAACTTCAGAAAATCAGAGACATGCTACAAAAATTACGTTAGTGAAATTAGTGAAATTAAAATAAAGCATAAGAAAGGCGAAAATAAGTAGTACTATATATGTGCGCTGTCAATGTTCAACTAGAAATATTCGCCTTCAGGCAAAATCATTCCTCGGCAGAATTTATGACAATGTAGGCCAAAACTAGTGACCCCTTACAAACAGTATCCATCAAGTCCAGCGACAACATGATCAAGACTTTGAACTTATTCTTTACTATAATGCTTCTGGAAGACCATATAATAACATGGTAAAAATGAACAAATTGATCAACTGATATCGAAGAGGAAAAGGGTAACTTTGATTCTTCAAATGGTGAATTTTGTTTAATTTGGAATTTGGACTTGCATTAGCATTTCCATTTTTTTAATAAATTTAGAAAGTTTCATATTCTCTTATATGTACTTTAAAAATATTAATGTAAATAAAATTATAATATTTCATTATTATATATTATTATTAAGAAAGTATTTGCTGCTGGTTAGACAACCTAATAGTCTAATACATTACAGACCATTCATCTGACTTTTATGCTCGCACCCGGCACATGAGTAGATAATGGATACACATTTAGTTAGGAGTTCGGTTGAAATTTAATGAAGTTGTTTAAGTAATGAGCATATGGTAATATTCGTAATTTTCTATCTGGAAAAATACTAATATGAAACACGGGAAAACTTAGATATTTAATAATGTATTTGACACAAAACTGATAAATAGTTCGATAATTGCGTTGATTTTACTAAACACCTTGTAATTGGAAAAAAACTCGAATTGGAGTCATTCTAAAGGGAAAAGCCGGTCAATATGACCGGCTTGCTCAGCATTGACAGGCTTTTTCCAATGGAAGGACCTAAATTCAAGTTTTTCTTCTCTAGTTATAGGGTGTTTAGTAAAATCAATGCAATCACTGGAGTATTTATCAATTTGGTGTAAGTTGCAGAACTAGACCTCCAATTTTTTCATGCAACACTTGTACACATCTATAACATAATTATTCTTGAAATTCTCGTGCTGATTATTAGATTTCTTGAGTCTAGCAACACAAAAACCAGATGTATGGAAGGTGAAATTCTCGAGGATAGATACTAATATTGTGAGTTTCTCAGAAATCATATTAAATAGAATTAAGATAAATTAGAAAACCCTAGATAGATTGAGATGAGGTAATTCATTCACATGATGTAAACAAATCTTTGTTACAAGCAAAGCAAGGCACAAAATTAATTAATTCAAACATCCAAACATCAGTGGGATGTGATGAACTGTAACAAATCTTATCTACTCCACAAGTGAACACTCATCTTTCCATTACGGATCTTTGAAGACAACTAAGCAAATTAACCTTCCAATAACAACTTCAAAAGCTCAACAGAAGCAACAAACAAACTAATAAAATCAGTCACACAACACGCACTCAAAATGAAATTTGTTGCATAAATATATATATATATATATATATATATATATATGTTCCTTTTTAATTAAAAAAAACATGTAGCGATAAATCGGACCATTACGCTTCAATTTCCCGGAGAGAAAATGGAGAAGGAAATTACCCACATCAACTTCAGCGCTCAATCGAAACTAGGGTTTTTTTTCTTCCTTTTTTACCTGAAAGAAAGCCATAATTTAATTAATTATGGCATATATATACACATAGTTTTCATTTTCCAAGCTCTTTTTCCTCTCTTTTTCTTACATTTGGGGAGGCTGATTAATTTAGAGGTAGAAGAAAGTGGTGGTTGAAGTGTAAGAGGGAAAAAGAGGGCCATTTTGTTGTGATGATGAGAGTGAGGGACAAATGATGATAATGATGATGAAGTGCTAAGCTTTGAGGACACCATTATTATTACCTCTTACTTCTTGTAAGAGATAGCCTAAAAATATTATGTGTACATGCTAAGCTAAGCAAATATACTTACATATATACACACACAAACGTTGAAAGATGGAGGGGTGGGGGTGGGGTAAGTAAATAATAATCAACATGGTTGGGCTTCTCTAGCAAGACCGGCCCTGGCTAATGTCAAAGTGGGCATTGGCCATGGGTCTCCAAATATTTGGGGCCCTAAATTTATATCTACATTATATATATGTTTATGGATTTTTGTTAGTGAATTTTTCTACCAATTAAAAAGCCCACAAAAAAATTAGCTTTTATTAGCCCAAGCCCAAACACATATAAGGAAATAATCATAAGCAATAAAAAAAAAAAATCAAAATCACTTTTTCTTTTGGAATTGGAAGCAACGGGAAAGACAAGTGGAGAGAATATCAAAATAATGTTTCCATCAATATTCCTCATCTAACATTTCCACACAACTTCCCACGCTCAGATAAAGATGGTAGGGAAAGAAAAAAAAAAAGTATAAAGGTGGTAGGCTAAGATGACGACAAGGATACTTGGGAAGGAAGAGTAATATAATTTTCGTCACGTAAACACATTGTGCACTATACTCCTCCCCATCTTTATTGCACTGTGCTTTGCTTTTCTTTTTTTCTTACGTCTATTTCCAAGTTGTACTTTCTAACGGGCGAAAAAATTTTTGAGTGTAGCGGATAAACAATTTGAAGCGACGACTTCGACGATTAAGCCTTTTTTTTCAGTCTTCAATTGATTCTTCTATTTATTCGCGAAAGTGAAACACCCAACCGAGAGATCTACTACAATTATTAGGGTTTTTTGGGTTTGAAGATCATTATCCAAGGCATAAATCAGGTTATATTTTTCGATTATATTTTATAATTTTGGTGTTTTATTTTCATTGTTTGATTCCCAGACTCTTTTATTATGTGTTTGTCTATTATTATTTTTCACTTTAATTAAATATATGTGTTGAAGAAATGGCCCTTTTACCCAATTTTCTCCATGGGCCCCAAAAATGTCAGGGTCGGCCCTGTTCTCTAGATGGAAACATGTTTCTCATTCTTGGTTTTTTTACTTCAAAAAAATAAGAAAAAATGAAGTGGACAAGAACAAAACAAAAACAAAGTTGTGGAAATAAATAAAAAACACGTATTCTGAGAATACGTTTTTTTTGTAATTGTCATTGAAAAACGTATTCGCATAATACGTTTTTCATTGAAACACGTATTTTGAGAATACGTTTTTCAATGACAATTTGTAAAAAAAACGTATTCTCAAAATACTGGTTTTTGATTTTGGTCCATTTTTTTTTTTTTCTTTTATTTGTGTCCACTTGTGTTTTTTTGTTTTTTATATATAAATTTTCCTCTCACTCTTGTCCCTTCAGCATTTTCTTTAACCTATTTTTTGGCGAAAAAATGGTTTTTAGTCCCTCAACCGACTTCTTTTTTTATTTTGGTCTCAGTAAAGGTCCATTTTTAAATGATCCACTAGGTTAAAAAAAATTAGCTTTTTGGTCTTTTAACCGACTTCTTTTTTTATTTTGGTCTCAGTGTGCATTTTTTAAAATGATTTAATAGTTGAAAACAAAATTAGTTTTTCGGTTCTATGACTGCCTGTAGCAGGTCACTAAGATTGGCCCCGCCTACGTGTAATTTCATTTAATTTTTCTTTTTTCTAAGGTGGCATGTAGGTGGCGGAATAACAAAAAAAAATGACCAAATTAAACCAAGATTTGAATATTCCTGGACCTCTTGCAATAAAAGAGAAGCATTAATCACTTGATCTACAACATCTTATGCTATATACTCGAGTCCATCTATATATCTATCAATACCTTTTTTCATAAAAAAAAAAACNAACGCGTGTGAGTTGGTGCACGAATACGCATTCATAGACAGGGCACGTTCACTAATCAATATCAGCTGGACAGATCCTCTTTCTTGCTCTGGCCCTTATTAAACAACTGGCTCGGAACGAAGAGAGAGCTAGGGCTAAGTGTCGTAGCTCGGGATGAGGGGAAGAGCTAGAGCTAGCACGGGTAAAGCTCATGCTCATATAAGCTTGTTGTATTTTTAACCTCCACATGTACGACATACGAAGAGGGATTGATACATCGAGCTCGTCTTTCACCCGCAGGAAGCAAGTGATGTGACCCAGTAAAGTGACCAGAGATAGGAAGAATAGATTAAGAAAGAACTTCTATTAAAAAAGAATCCGCTCTTTGAAAGCTTCAGTCCTAGGGTCGATGTAATTGAGGGGTTGTTATTCCAGCTAACGGCTAAACCATAGAATAGTCATAGTAGTTGGCACGTCCTACCTCCCCTTTCCGTCCTTTAATATCTATCCTTCCCTCTCCTTTTATTTTAGTCTCGCATCTGAACTTCTTCCTTAACGGCCTCGTATTTTAGTCGAGATCCGTCACTTCGCTCGCCTCGTACTATGGTGGAGCCTTTAAACCTCTCCTTTCGTTCCTTTAGCACGTCCATCCTAGTACGTTGAGCTAGGAGCATGTACAGTTCACCAGTACAGGATCCCATTCCCTTTGAGATCCCGTTTCCTTAGCACGGATTGGATTGATCGGAAGCGAAAGCATCCACTTTGTAAAATCAAAGACATAGGGCTTGCTGGTTCGGGCGTGATGGCTCTCGGCTTTCGTGACAGTTCTTTATGGCACTGGTACTTGTATCCCTAAGCCCTTTCTGTTGTATAACTTCTCTTTAATTAATATTTCATGGATTTTTTATAGTAGTGATTGACTGAGCAAAGACTGCAGTCAAAAACGGAGTGTGATAGAAAGTTCTAGTGCTGAAGCAGAGTACAGGTCAGACGAGATATAAAGTCGAAAAGGATTGAATTAGTCCGAATCCGGGGTTTCAATCAACACAAGTATTACTGGATCATCCATAAGTTGAAGAATAAACTGGGAGTATGACGAGTAGCAGCTAGAAAACTTCCTGCTTTTACTCTAATAGGGAGGGACTCTCACTTCTGATTCCCTGTGAAAATAGAACACCTTCTACTTATGAAAGAAATTCGATTGGCTGAACCTGAATTTCATCCACCCTGGGGTCAACGACTAATTTCATAAAATAAGAAGAAAAATTGACCAGTGATCGGTCTAACTAGACTTTTTTTCCTTCTAATACATAGCCCGTGCGATGCACGGAACATAGTATTAAATGAGTCATTTTATAGAGTTTGTCCGTTAAGTAGCTTGTGCGATGCACGCGAAAGAGATATTAAATGAGTCATTTGTATAGGGCTTGTTCGGTAAGGCCTAACAAATAATAGAGTTGGATCATCTATATTCTACCTCTTTTTATCAGCGTCATTTTTTTGTCGGGACGTTAAACTTGAGCCTATTAACGATAGCCCGTAAATTAATTAATATATTATTCCGCTAACACGTTTACAGTAATATAAATTTGATTTTAGTATATATATTTATTCTTTGATATAAGAAAAATAACAATTTTACTTATTCTTGTCCTCGTATAATACTCAATTGTTATTTTATTATAAATTTTGTTGCAATATAATGGCACTATTATTATTTATAAAATTTATAGCCGTAGTCTTCTTTTTTTTATGTAATAAAAATATTTTGAAAGAATTTATAGTTTATTCAACATAATAAAAATATTCTAAAAGAAATTATAGTTTATTCAATATAATACTTATTTTTTGATTTTTCTAATTTGTATCATAAGGCTTTATAGTTTATTCAAAATGCTATGCAATATATTTTAAAAGAATTTCACCAAAAATTAAATTAGTAGTTTATTATAATCTATATCGATATAATGAACCAATCCTTATTGCCATAATTGACATAATTTTGGGCGGAATTTTTTTTTTTTTTATCAATATTTGGCATTTAATTAATATTTATTTATTAGCAAAGCTTAGGCATGAAAAAAAAAATTAATTTTAATACACTCATTGACTATTACTCATTAACTGCAATTTGGCTTAAATTGAAATTTTGACAGTAGATTTATTAGATATAGTTTCAATAAGATCTTATATTAATGTAATAGTAATTTATTGGCACAATTCAAAAATTATTATGGAAATTGATTTGATTAAATATATTATCATCTATGGTTGTAAGTATTAATTTAATTAATTATATTCACGATTCAGAAGTACTTAAAATATTTAATAAAATAATCAGAATAACTATGTTTAAATTATACTAACTTAAGAAATAATTTAAAATATTCATAAAAGTTTTTGAAATGTAATCAATTTAACTATAAAAAGGTACATCCCCATTGAATATATCATATGCAGTGATAATACAATTAAAAATTTAAATAATATACTAATAAAAATAAAATTTGATGGTCAGGTGCAATTCAAAATTATAATGCATAATTAGTGTTCTTTTTGTGTTTTAATTAATTTTTGTAGATCAAACTCCTTTTATGTTAATATATCTAAAAATAATAGTAGTAATTTGCCTTCGAAGTATGATATATCACATATATAATGTTTTTCAATTACGTAATACATAATTGGAGTTCTTTTTGCGTTTTAATTATTTTGGTGGATTGAACTCCTTTTTCTATTAAAATATCTAATTATAATTACGATTTTACCTATAAGAATATGTTATATACTAAAGAATATATGTTATATATATATAATATATATAGGGATGCTTGTCCGTGCAATTTTTTTATATAAAATCAGTAAATCACTATTAGTTTTCCAATAGTATAAATAAAAAGAAATAAATGAATATTCGCTTTTTCACAAAGTTGACATGTACGACCCGTCTAATAACAGGCAATATATAATTTGTGTTTCTACGTATCTTGTAACGCCCTACTTTGATTTTAAAGAAATTCCGGACTTTCCAAAAATCAGTAAAACTCTTTCGAAACTCATTTTCGAAATCATGGGCATTATTCACAACATTTACATAGTCCAAGTCTTATCTGGACTCACGGGGATTCATAAACCCGGTTTTCACAAGGTTTTCATTAACCCATTTCACAACATTTCACAAGATATTCAGCTTAATTATACCAGCATGAATAATCAAAGTAAACATGATATTCAATAAAACACGCATCATGAATATCCAAAACCAACAATCCAAAACATACGTTCGAAAACGGTTCAACATGTTTCATAAATCAAGTTCATAAAATGCGGAAGCAAAATAAATAACTATATGACCACCCACTCGTCTTGCCTCGTCATCCGCCACCTGCTTAACCTGCATCCGTGAAGAGACAGGTGGGAGTGAGCACAAATGGAAACCGTAGTGCTCACCACTATGCACATAAATAATAAAATGTAAAGATAGTATGGTCGCAGTATGAATGTAAATCAATCATCATCATGTCTCATCTCCTATCAATAACATAACAATAACTCACTCATGTGTGCACATCTATCATTAGCCGCGAAAAGGGGATGCATAAACCCTAACGACGGGAGTACGTGCCACGCAAGGACACTTAAGGAGATTGCCACATAAGGGCACCGTACCGTAACTCGACGGGAAAAATCGTACCGACGGCCGTAACAACTCACATCGATAGGCCACATGGTTTACATGCATACATTGATCATTCCAACCAAACACTTAAACACGTATGACATAGGTAATTTTAGAATAACGAACCCACCTAGTTACCGAAGCGGTAGATAAAGCACATAAATATTGGTAGGAAGACGAGCTCGACTCGTCAAACACCTACATTAATATAAAGGGATCTATCAATGACTATCCGACACATGGATATACTCATATCAACATTCAATTGATTAGACTCGACTCATATAGTTCATATAAGCACGCATGACAAGAGTAAACTCTATTTCCGAACATTCAACATGAGTTTTCAAAATTTAACCCGCGCAGCGATTTTAAAATCAACTCAACTTGAAGCACATATATCATATAATCATGATTCCAGTTGCATTTGAACCCTAAGACATGCATCTACAATTCTTATGAAGACATCAAAAACAAATAAGGTCATGTACCAGGATATAAATCATCAAACACTTGAAACAGAGTGGCAGTTAAAAATCTGGAAACATACGGTTGACAGGACCTCAGTCTTTGCAAGATAAATGAAACCACAAACATGCTTTCAAGGAGATTCAAAAACCAAAATGCGCTAACACAATTATCTACAACTGTGCTGAAGACCCTATTGACAAATAATGATGTTATCAATGAGTTTAAACACAAAACATGCGATTCATATAATCTGCCCGAAAATAATTCATGATACAAACAACACTTCAGATATTATACTCTAACTCGTGCTACATCACTTCAAATGACATGAATCAAAAACCTATGGACAACCAATGAGCAAAGGCTACAATTTTCATGATGATCACTTTGGCAAATAATAGCATTAGCAACGAGTTTAATCATCAAGCATTCAATACTATAATCTGCCCATTTAAATCATGTACTATCGATATAACACGAAATTATGCTATTAACATGCGAGATTTCAAACAATTTTATAAAATCGTGCACTCAATATTTTAAGCTGAAGCTTGGTCAAATACTTTATTGCTCATGTGATAATTTAACATAAAAGTTTCATGTTAAAAACACGAACATGGACTGAGTACTCTTGCATATAAATTCATCTAGACATACATACGGTCTAAACATTTTAACACATTCATTTCTCAACCTAAAATCATGAAATTTGGCAGAAATTCTCTCAACACATATGTAGACATGTCATAAAAATTTCATAATTTTATCATGTATATATATATCGAAATATTCATATTTAAAGTTGTTGATGTAAACAGGTACATAAAATTCAGCTTGCATGCTTAACTTCAAAAATCTATAACTTGAGCTATACTATGCCAAATGACTTAATTCTTGCTTCTATGTACTCAGCTATTACATAAGAAATAGCCATATAAAACATACTTTCCCAGATTTTACATAGCATACTCAAAATAGAATGTAAACAGCACATAAACAACATTCATGTGAGCTGGGAATAACTTATCTCCTAGCATGCTTATAATCACTTGAAAACTGAATATCTAAGGTACATAAAAACATCATTAAACACTTAATATCATCTAACAATACATTCTAAATAGATGGCACCTTACCTCCTTCAAGAAAACGTGAATGAAAGAAATGGAAAAGGTATGCTCGCTCTTCTCTCCTTCCCTCTCTCTCTCGCGCGTGAAAATGACTTTGATACTTGGTCTTGATTTTTTTCTCTCTATTTTTCTTAATTTTCTCAAGTTTTCTAAGTCTAAGGCAAACCTCAGATGGAATGGAACTTATAAAATGGCTAATGCACGAGAGGAACAAGAAGAATCAAAGTTAAGTAAGATTGGTTGAACTTCTCTCATCATGCACATGTGTCATTAGTTGACTTTAGTTGTCTTGGTCATTTTTCACGACAACATGTGAGATTAGCGGCACCAAATGAGATCTGGTCGAGTATAACACATGGAGAAATCATCTTGGTTGGTCAACCATAGGTGAGACAAGACAAAGTATCTCATTCACATGGTATTACATTAATTCTTGCACATGTTCTCTAAATGCCAAGAGTAATTGACTTGTCTTGATATATCACAAGGATACATTGTCTCAAATGTCTCTTAACTCACATGGCTATATTTGCATGACTTAAGACTTGAGAGGTCTGGACCATAAAATGAGCCATTGGCTCAAGAAATGTGAGTGGCTCGATGTTTGTTACCCCAGGCAATAAGTTGCGCAAAGTGAAGCTACAAGAGCTTTGACTATTGTTAAAATGCTTCCAAGACTTACTTAGGCTTAGAAAATACTTAATAAACTCTTAATCACATGCATGAACCGTGGCTAAGACCATGAATAGGCTAGGGTACGAAAACGAATTAAAACGGACAACAATTCGGCTTACGCGATTAAACCGAAAATTCAAACGGCGATCGATAAAATAAAATAGAACGAGCTATATAATTATATGGCAAAATTTCATTTTTGGTCCTATAACTTGGCCACAATCTAAAAAACCACCCCTATATTGACCACTTTCAATTTAGGTCCTATAACTTGTCGATTTCATCATTTCCGGTCCATTTTTATCCGACCCGGGATAAAAACATGACGTGGCGCCTAGTCAGATATATTTAGGATTTTTTGCCCTGATGTGGCATCCTGGTTGCCAAATGGAAATAACACTTGGATTAAATCTTTTNAGCCAAAGTGGAAATAACCAAAAATTAAAAACAAAAATAAAACAAAAAATCAAAACCAAAGTGGAAATTAAAAAGAAAAACAAAACCATGTTCCCAAACCACTGTTGCTCCACCTTCTCCACGAAAAAATTTGCAAATTGAAAAACTCACGTCTTCACTAATCAAGCATGTTTTTCAAAGACTAGCTTTTCCCATATATCATGCAACTATATGAATATACTTGTGCGCGCTTAATGTTGAGAAGATGAATATATGGTGGCTCGCAGAGAAGATGGCCGGAAAATTCGTTGCCGGAAAAATATCATCGGTTCCGGCAACAGTGAACGTCACTAGATGCGTCTCGGCGAGAGGAGTTTGGAGGTACCTTCGGATTCACGTAGGTCAAAACGGGTCATCGGGAATTTACAAAAGAAGGCCGAAAAAATTTTGTAGATCTACAAGTTTTGACCGAAAATTGGAAGCCTTACTGTCAGAATTTTTGTGTGAAATTTCGATATGTTGTTGCCCAAAGAAGAGCTACAAGATGACGTAAAAATTTTTAAAATCCGATGAGTTTGGCCAGAGGCAGGCGGCGGCGGGAGGCTACTGACGGCGGCACGGGGGAGGGTGGCGGCGGCGTAAAAATAAGTTATAATTATAGGGGCTCATCTTGGAAAATTTAATAAGTTATAAGGACTATTTTGTAATTTTAATAATTTTAATTAATTGCACCTAAGTCCTAAAGTTGACTGGATCATTGAATTTTGAAGTCAAAGTTTTCTAATCACGCCACATAAGTCACAATCACGCCATGTCAGATAAAAAATTGTCATGTCATGTTTTTATCCCAGGGTGGGATAATATAGGACCATAAATGATGAAATTGACAAGTTATAGGACCTAAATTGAAAGTGGTCAATATAGTGGTAGTTTTTTGGACTGTGGCCAAGTTATAGGACCAAAAATAAAATTTTGCCTAATTATATTATCCCCATAATAATATAATATATTGTTATATAATCAAGGCTTATAAATAATAAAATAAAATACCATTAATTAAAATAAACTCAAAAAAATCTAATATTCAAACAGGACGCTACATATCTTGTCTTGTGTACATCCATTTACGTATAATTTTTTAATTGTTTTTTATATGTTTGTCTCTAGAGCACAATTATCAACGAGAAAAATGAAACTACACTTTGTCAAAAGTCCATAAAGTTCCGTGACTGTTTATGAAGTGCACATTTCGGAGAAGGGAAGAAGGATGCGTTGGCTTAATTTTTTTTAAGAGAAAAGTACCATAACAAAAGATTTTGAAGTAACAATAAAATGACATTACAGGAAAGTAGTGTTCAATAGTCAAATTTAAGAAGTGCCAAACAAGGTAATGATGTTTATTCAAGCGGGAAATTGATCATGTGGTCTTCATACTTGGTTCGTTGGTCATTGTTGTTTAGAGTTTTAAATATGCGCCAAAGAGCTTCTCACCCACCAACGGATTTCTGCAAAATATAGAATTTAGCATCAACCTTATTTTTCAGTTGAGCAATGTTAAATTAAAAAAAAAAAAAAAAAAAAAAAGACATAATAATGGGTTGGTACGTTTCAAGGATTGCCAGTGGATCTTCTTCTCCTTATGGTGAAAGAACTACGGGCATGCACTGCCCAATTTCAGTGTCACAAAGACTACAATTTTCCTTTTCTTCAGAAAACTTGGAACCGCATTTTTCGTGTACTAAGTTCATTTCACAGTTGCATTTTGTCTTGAACGCAATTGCATATTTCTCAAAGAATCTATAGCACATCGAGCAAATTGCTTCCATTTTAGGTACCGTGTCTAACTGTCTTTCACCTGCAACCATTGTCTTTAATTAATAAATACAAATTTTCACAAACTTAAATTTTATTTAATATTGATGTAGATATATAAAAATATGAACAAAAATAATTAATGAATTGATGATTATATATACTAGCAAATTACGACTATTTAAAAGTTAAGGAAGTTGTACCATTACCCTTATTTTTTGTTATGAAGTTGACAACCAAAACCTCGCCCTGCAATTTGTATATATAAATATTAGATAACGAATTGTCAATTATTTTAAATCGGGGAGGCTTTCTTTGTGAACAAAATTGCATTGAAGTTTGCAAAAGTTATATTAGAATTATATAAAATTTGTAAGATTCTATACTAGTAATTGAAAATCATATAAAACCCACAACTTAATATGATTGGAGTTGAATTTTTAGGTTGATGAATATTTAGGATCAAATGTTGACATGCTTATATAGTGATGGAACGTTTTTTTGTTTCATTTGCAACACCCTGCATAGTTACAAATCAATTATAAAATTTTACTTTGATTTAAAAATAATCTAGATTGTNAAAAAATCTAGATTGTACCTGGGGGATAGAATTCCAACGTGGCGCGGGCTCGGCGAAGGCCTGCAAATTGAATATATTTGCCAATATAATCCTAATTTCAGTATTGAAATTTAAGAATCTTGGACCAGGTAACTAACTCAAAATTTGAGATGTTGCAGGTGCTTAATGTATTCATAAACAAAAGTATGTATATTATTTTTTATATGAATTGAAGACAAAAATAACGAAATTAAAATTTATTGAGAAGGTGAAATTAAAGGATTGAAAAATCACAAAACAAATTAGAACAAATTTTAGTCTGATCGAGCAGATGATAACACCTTTCTTCCACGCGCGATTAACCAGTTGATTTAAGTAATTTTATATAGTTTGGGATCAAACTTTTAATCTTTAACGTTATTGACATAACTTATTTTTTACAAAAGAAGTCAACATGAGTTGGCCACAAAACCACAATTAATTACTTAATAAATCTGATAAGCCTAATGCTAAAAATTAAAACTTACAGGCACCGTCACTGCTGATGGACTCAACTCTACTGCGGCCTCCTGGGTGATTGAGCAATCACCTTCTATTGGACCCTAAAAACGAAAATTTTTAAAATTTCTCAAAATAATAATAAAAAAAAAAAAGAAAACCCAAAAAAGGGAACACTACAACAAGTTAAAAGATAAAATCATAAAACCATCAGTAACAATATCCATCTAATCAAACAATATCCAAAATATAACTAACAATTGGACTTATGCATATATTTGGTACAATAAAGACGTGTGAAATTAGCTAATCATTGTTTGATTAATACATAGGATATATAAGAGATGTTATGGAAAATAAAATGAAAAGGAGAAATTTGAGTGGACACACAAACACTTACAGATTTAGATGTGGAATGAACCTCCTCTGATTCCATATTTTGATCCATTTCTCACTTAATATATTTCCTCTAACAATTAATTCAGCTATATATGGGTTGAGTTGATTCTTAATCCCACAAGCCCCATCCTTCCTTATATATATAATCACTGCAAACGCTTGTTCTTGTTTATGTTTCTTTTCCTTAAAATCTTATTTATTGTAAATTAGACTTTAGACAACTTGACAAATGCACATAAAATAGTTAAAATAATCTTCAATATCTTGTCGATGTCATGGTATTTTTTTGGCATTTTTTCAAAATTTTTTTGACGATCAAAAGAGTCGTAGAAAATCGAGAAGAAAAGAGTAGAGAAATAGATTAGAGAGAGTGTGAAGGGCAAAAATGTAATTGAGGAGACGGTGAATAGTAATAGAGGGACGGTGAATAGTAAACGAGATTACCTAATGAGAATGTATCGCTTTGCTATTGTTTTCTTTAAATAATAAACTAACAAATGCACATAAAATAGTTAAAACAATAAATGAAACCTACTGCGAATTTGTCGCTTTGCTATTATTTGCGTTTATTTACTTTAATAATAAACTAACAAATGCACATAAAATAGTTAAAACAATGAATGAAACCTACTGCGAATTTGTCGCTTTGCTATTATTTGCGTTTATTTACTTTAATAATAAACTAACAAGTGGACATAACATAGTTAAAATGATCATATAATATGAAATAGCTAGTGGCAAAACAATAGGAAGTATCTCATTGGATAAGATTTCATTTTTTTTTGTTTATTTTATTACCTAATATTTTTCAGTATTAAATTTAACTTGTCGAAATTCAATACTTTCGCTACATACACTCTTGGAAAAGTTTATGCTACCCACACGGATAGTGTATTAATTAATCCATTCGAATCTGGAAGTGTTCATTTTGTTGCTAATTTGCTATTAACAAATCCACTTTAGCTATGACCAATTTAATTAAATAAAAATGTTATACCTACTTTAGAAAAAAAATAAAAAGTTAAAGTAGCTGAAAAATGGTATAATTGAATATTGGGCAAAAAATGGTATTAAGGCTCTATTTAACAAATTACTGTAATTTTATATAATTCTTATTTACTAAAGGAGGAGACTAATTTTAAATTATGGGAACAAACGAAGTTTGAAACAAAATAGACTTTAAAATTTTATAGGCAAGCTCCTTCACGAGTTTATATTTAGAAGTAAAAGTGATCTAGAAGAACTTATTACAAGAACTAATGAGACACATGATAATTTAGAAAAACAAGCCCATGATTTAGAAATAGAAATTATTTGACCAGAAAAGGTCATGAAACAATTAAAGAATTGAGAAATTCATGATCAACATTTAAATGGTTCTAAAATGTTAAGAGACGAAATCCGATGAAGAAAATCAAGGATAAATAATGAAAAAAGAATAGGTTGGAAGGAAATCGTTTCAGATTCTTCCAAAGATGCACAAGTCGCTAGAGAAATCCAAAGCACTATTCAATAGTCATATCTTCTCAAATAAAGAAAATATTAGTGTATATACTTATGGCTTCATGAGTTATTTACACTATTTCCAATTCAATGAAAATCATGTTTAATTAAGCAGTTCTCTGTATTATGTTTTAAATTTAGATAATTATGGTTTATCATGGATGGACAAAAAGTCACATTATTGATTACTTGTAAAACATAACTAATTGGTTCATAACCTAGATGGAATTGAATAACCCATCGCGAATAGTTGTAGTGTAATTAAAATCGATTTGTCTTGACTGATGAATTGCACTAGTATATTTCAGATGTATTGAACGAATCTCAGAGCGGAGAAGTTCGTTTTATACTGACCAAGTAAACGAACTTAGCATTAGTTAATTACTGCGTACTTTACCCGTAATATATTTTACTAAAAAGTGAGGTCCATTCCATTTGATCAATAATTTAGATTAGTTGGGTAGTGATGTTGTGTGTATAGTGTGTTGTTCAAACATTTACGGTCATCGTGTGTGTTAGTCTGATGATGATCCCGAAATGAGCTTATGAAAGATTATTATGTTAAGCCCTGCACACAAATCGAGTTCCAAAATAATAATAGTAGAGATATAAATGAATAAATGAATACACAATTTTTTCACAAAGTTGACATGTACGACCCCTCTAATAACCTTGGCAACATATATTTTGTGTTTCTACATAGCTTGTCTTGTGTACATCCATTTACTTGCAATTATTTATTGTTTTTTTTTTTTTAATNGTGACGGTTCATAATGAATTGCAAATCTCGGAGAAGCGAAGAAGGATGCGTTGATTTTTTTTTTAAGAGAAAAGTACCACAACAAAAAAAAATAAAAATAGAATAAAATAAAATAAAAATGATGTAACAATAAAATGACATTACAGGAAAGTAGTGTTCAATAGTCAAATTTAAGAGGTGCCAAACAAGGTAATGATGTTTATTCAAGCGGGAAATTGATCATGTGGTCTTCATACTTGGTTCGTTGGTCATTGTTGTTTAGAGTTTTAAATATGCGCCAAAGAGCTTCTCACCCACCAAGGGATTTCTGCATAATATAGAATTTAGCATCAACCTTATTTTTCTGTTGAGCAATGTTAAATTAAAAAAAAAAAAAAAAAAGACATAATAATGGGTTGGTACGTTTCAAGGATTGCCAGTGGATCTTCTTCTCCTTCTGGTGAAAGAACTACGGGCATGCACTGCCCAATTTCAATGTCACAAAGACTACAATTTTCCTTTTCTTCAGAGAACTTGGAACCGCATTTTTCGTGTACTAAGTTCATTTCACAGTTGCATTTTGTCTTGAACGCAATTGCATATTTCTCAAAGAATCTAAAGCAAATCGAGCAAATTGCTTCCATTTTAGGTACCGTGCCTAACTGTCTTTCACCTGCAACCATTGTCTTTAATTAATAAATACAAATTTTCACAAACTTAAAATTTATTTAATATTGATGTAGATATATAAAAATATGAACAAAAATAATTAATGAATTGATGATTATATATACTAGCAAATTACGAGTAGTTAAAAATTAAGGAAGTTGTACCATTACCCTTATTTTTTGTTATGAAGTTGACAACCAAAATCTCGCCCTGCAATTTGTATATATAAATATTAGATAACGAATTGTCAATTATTTTAAATCGCGGAGGTGGGTGTAGACTGTAGACCGCTTTCTTTGTGAACAAAATTGCATTGAAGTTTGCAAAAGTTATATTAGAATTATATAAAATTGTTAAGATTCTTTACTAGTAATTGAAAATCATCCACAACCGCAACTTAAATGATTGGAATTGAATTTTTAGGTTGATGAATATTTAGGATCAAATGTTGACACAAATCAATTATAAAATTTTACTTTGTGATTTAAAAAAAAAAAATCTAGATTGTACCTGGGGGATAGAATTCCAACGTGGCGCGGGCTCGGCGTAGGCCTGCAAATTGAATATATTTGCCAATATAATCCTAATTTCAGTATTGAAATTTTAAGAATCTTGGACCAGGTAACTAAATCAAAATTTGAGATGTTGCAGGTGCTTAATGTATTCATAAACAAAAGTATATATATTATTTTTTAGATGAATTGAAGACAAAAATAACGAAATTAAAATTTATTGAGAATGTGAAATTATAAAGGGTTGAAAAATCACAAAACAAATTAGAACAAATTTTAGTCTGATCGAGCAGATGATAACACCTTTTCTTCCACGAGAAACCAGTTCACTTGAGTAATTTTATTATATAGTTTGGGATCAAACTGCAAACTTTTAATCTTTAACGTTATTGACATAACTTATTTTTTATGAAAGAAGTCAACGAACATGAGTTGGCCATAAAACCACAAACATAACTAGGTAATTACTTAAATCTGATAAGCCTAATGCTAAAAAGACTTACACGCTCCGTCACTGCCGATGGACTTATCTCTACTGTTACTGCCTCCCGGGTGATCGAGCAATCACCTTCTATTGGACCCTAAAAACGAAAATTAAAATTTCTCAAAATATTAATAACAAAAGAAAACCCAAAAAAGGGAATACTACAACAAGTTAAAAGATAAAATCATAAAACCATCAGTAACAAATTGAATATATTTGCCAATATAATCCTAATTTCAGTACTGAAATTGAAAGTCACGTGAATCCATGATTGCCAATATAATCCTAATTTCAGTACTATTTTATAAATCTTGCACCAGGTAACTAAATCAAAATTTGAGATGTTGCAGGTGCTTAATGTATTCATAAACAAAAGTATATATATTGTTTTTCAGATGAATTGAAGACAAAAATAACGAAATTAATATTTATTGAGAAGGTGAAATTATAAAGGATTGAAAAATTACAAGATCGAGCAGATGATAACACCTTTTCTTCCACGAGAAGCCAGTTCACTTAAGTAATTTTATTATATAGTTTGGGATCAAACTGCAAACTTTTAATCTTTAACGTTATTACTTAAATCTGATAAGCCTATTAATAAATAGACTTACACCCCCCGTCATTTCTGATGGACTTAACTCTACTGCGACCTCGCGGGTGATCGAGCAATCACCTTCTATTGGACCCTAAAAACGAAAATTAAAATTTCTCAAAATAATAATAACAAAAGAAAACCCAAAAAAAGGAACACTACAACAAGTTAAAAGATAAAATCATAAAACCATCAGTAACAATATCCATCTAATCAAACAATATCCAAAATATAACAACAATTGGACTTTATGCATATATTTGGTACAATAAAGACGTGTGAAATTAGCTAATCATTGTTTGATTAATACATAGGATATATAAGAGATGTTATGGAAAATAAAATGAAAAAGAGAAATTTGAGTGGACACACAAACACTTACAGATTGAGTTTGATCATCACTAGATTTAGATGTGGAATGAACCTCCTTTGATTCCATATTTTGATCCATTTCTCACTTAATATATTTCCTCTAACAATTAATTCAGCTATATATGTGTTGAGTTGATTCTTAATCCCACAAGCCCCATCCTTCCTTATATATATAATCACTGCAAACGCTTTTTCTTGTTTATGTTTCTTTTCCTTAAAATCTTATTTATTGTAAATTAGACTTTAGACAACTTGACAAATTGGTTATTATTATATGGTTATATTTGACATGTGCAGGACGCGTCTGCAAAGATGGTCAGACCTTTTTTAGCCCCTTTCCTGTCAACATCCATTTAGTAATAAAAATACTTTGATTGCTAAGAAATCGGACATTTTTATTAAGATTGTTTTCATTAAGTTGCTATTATTGTTTTTTAAAGTATGATATTAAGTATAAAATTATGTTGTTGAAAAAGTTTAAATGTCGAATTGTTGGGTTTGCCTGTAACATTTCTATTGCTAAAAAAATAAAAAATAAAAAAATTAAAAAACTTGTCTCGTACAGTTAAGAAAATAATTTTGTTAAGAATCAAGGATAGCGAGATTGTCAGTTATAACATTTTCACATAATAATAGAACACCTAAGATTGACTAATAACATTACGTTGGACAACGAAAAATTCTACGGTAATATAATCTAATGAAAATTCCAACGAATGTTCTAATGGTATAGCTTCCGTTGGAATGATTCCAACGAACATTCCAACGAAATTATTCCGCTGAAATGAGTTTTCCGTTGAAATTTAGATATCATTTGATCATTCTAACGGTTATTTTACCCTAAGAATTTCCGATGGAATATACAATTTTCGTTGGAATTATAATTTTTACTCATATTTTAACCGTTGGAAAATGTACCGTTATAATCGTCAAATCCAACGAAAATTCCAATGGATGACTCATTCCAACGGAATATTTTTATTGGAGTTTCTATTGAAATCTATTGAAAAATTCCAACGAAAATGATAACATTGGAATTCTATTGAAATATATTTTCTTTGAAATTTTTCATTAAAATTTCATCATATTTTTGTAATTAGTAAAATATAACATAAATGACTGAAAACAAAAGTTAAATTATGACATTTCTTACTCTAGAGTAGATTAAATTAGAGTACATGATTCAACATGGTCTAATAATAACATTGTAAGCTGTGTAATCTATTACCTAATGAGAATTTGTCGCTTTGCTATTATTTTCTTTAATAAACTAACAAATGCACATAAAATAGTTAAAACAATAAATGAAACTACTGAGAATTTGTCGCTTTGCTATTATTTGCTATTATTTACTTTAATAAACTAACAAGTGGACATAAAATAGTTAAAATGATAAATAAAAAACGGTGAAAACTTTCTTGGCATATAAAATGGCTAGTGGCAAACAACGGGAAGTATAATAGGATGGGATTGGAACAAGATTTAATTTTTTTTATTATTTTGTTTATTTTATTACCTAATCTTTTTCTATATTAAATTTAACTTGTGGAAATACAACACTTGCTACACCCACTCTTGGAAAATTTCATGCTAGCCACACAGGTAGGCCTCATTTACTTTATTGGACGGGATAAAAAATTATAAACCAATCAACTTTACGAGTCATTATTTTGTCTAATGTTTATATTATGCAAATAAAATCTAATATTTTATATGCTAATGAAATTTACTTCCTAACTGTAGTGGATTTAAATTATGCTATGAAATTAGATTTTAGCATTTATATTAAAAAAATAAGAATCGTTATCTAATATTTTCTTGCAAATGAAATTTACTTTCCTAATTGTAGTGGACTTTTTTTTAGAATTTTAGTTTTGTCAAATTATTATCAATATGAGAAGAATCGTAATCTTACTATTATTATTATTATTATTATTATTATTATTTTGCAAATGAAATTTAATTTCCTAACTGTAGTGGACCTTTTTTTTAAAAAAAAAATTATTTTTTTCAAATCACTATGAATACAATTTTCAATATCTTCAAATTATACTTATTTTATGATTATTACATATCCGATTTTTAGTCGGTGAGATTATAAAAAAACTTCAATTGTCCAATTGTTAATTAGGTATAAAAATCGTGCAAATGAGTTTTACTACATATAGGGTAGTGTCTTAGAATTATAATAATGTTAAATTGCTATTAGTTAGAGCTTTAAAAGGACTTAAAAATTGTTCTACCTTATGGAATCTTATTTTAGCATTTGTATTGAAAAATAAAAATCAAAATCTAATATTTTATATGCATATAAAATTTACTTTCCAAAATGTAGTGTACTTAAATTGTGCTACCTTATGGACTTGAATGATAAATAAGTTTAAAATTATTTGATTATGAACCAAAAATGAACAAAAAAAAAATTCATATGTGTAATTGTATTTTATTTTTGGCAAAATCGTATTTTTTATAATTGGTAATCTTTTGTTAAAGTTAACAAAATTTGTATTTTTTTATTAGAAAGATTTTTATTTTATTTTTTTTGAAATAAACTGATTGTTTAAATTAACAAAATTCAAAATTTTGATTGGCACGACAATCGACTTTAAAAAAAAAATAACATTAATATATCCGATAGACACAAAATTAGGCCCGATTTTGTTTCCTAACTGACCCAATGTTTACATTTTAAATTTTCGAAAAACATAAAGATATCACATGGGCTGGATTATTCAAATTTTGGCCAAAAAGATTACTCAATTTAATAATTATTTTACGCGGGAAACCAAATGTTGTTTTTGCTGATTTTTAGTTACTATTTCAAGTAAATATAATTACGTCTTTATATATTAACTAGTATGAGTCCCGTATAGTGCACAAGTAAGAAATATTTATTAATATTTATAAATTAAAAATTCTTATTACATAATATTTATAAATTAAAAATATGGAATCAATATGTAATACAATTTACTTATATTAATTTATAGAAAATGTTATATAAAGTTTAAGTTGTGCAAAATAATATAAAAATGTCTAATTAAAATTAGTACACAACTCGTGCTGTGCAAATAACTGATAATAAATTACATTATATTTATTTCAAAATAAGTGTCATTTCAAAATTTTTATTCAGAAATTCAATTTGACTATAATGTGATTCCATAAAACAGTTATATTAATAAAATTTTATCATATATTTAATACCCTATGTGAATAATAAGTATAAACTAGTACGTACCCCGTGCGATGCACGGGAGAGAGATATTAAATGAATTATTTTCACTGGCTCTATCCGTTTAAGTCTGAGAAGGGTTATTATCCATTTTCCACCTATTTTAATCACCGTTACATCTCGTTTAAGTCTGAAAAGAGTTATCATCTATTTTCCACCTCTTTTAATCCCCGTTAAGTCTAAAAAAATAGGGTTGTAATATATTTTTCACATCTTTTAATCAGCGTTATTTTATTAGTCAGAACATTAAACGTGAGCATGTTAGGGCTAACTTGTACAATAATTAATATATTATCTCACTAACACATTTATACTAATATAAATTTAATTTTATAATATATATTTATTCCTCGATATAAGAGAAAATAACAATTTTACTTATTCCTATTCACTATATAATAGTTAATTATTAAACTCTGTTGTTATATAATGTCATTATTATTTATAAAGTTATACAAGTTACACGTCTTCTTGTTCTTTTTATTTTATGTAATGAAATATATTTAATGCACGTTGGTATTATTTATATAAGTAATCAATTTGAAATATGTAAATAAATTTAAAATTAAATAGTGTATAAATAATGTACAAAATATACACATATATTTTTTTAGAATTTAATTTTGTATACTAATTAAACAACTTTGATTTAAGAAAAGCCATGAACTCAATCTCTTCTAATATCAGTTTTTTTTTTTAATTTGCATTGTAATGATTATTCTTATTATATATATAGTTTAGAATTTTTGCGACACCAACCAAACTAAATATCACAACAACCAAGTAACAATTATGAAAAAACCTATAACACAACAACTATCAATTAAATTTGGTAATAGAAAAATTACATACGTATATATAAAAATATGAGTATTCTATATTTCTATTAACTGATGTATACACCACGTGTATATTTTGTTAAGGTATATTGGAATGTTCAATTTCATAGCATGATAACGATCAGTCTTAAAAAATTGAAAATCTTATTGAAATGCCATATTTTTCTGTTACAAAAAAAATTCCGATAAAAAATAATTATATCATAGAAAATTCATTGTGTAATTGAACAAATTTCTATAATGAAGCCCGATTTTCTGTACAAAATAAGTAACAACTTCCACATTTTAAGGAAATCAATTAATGTTGGTCCGTTTTTGCTAAGAAAATAATAAATAAATAAATTATAATTAATGAAAAGTAATTAATGATGAGAGAATTTGACCATATCTGATTTTAAAAATCGTAACAGAAAAACAAATATTAAATAAAACTGTATAATACGGAAATAGTAATGGCAATAAATGTTGTTGACTTTTCTAGCTACTAAATTTGGTAAATAGGACTCCCTTTAATATAAGTATAGATATAAAATTTATATTGTTTCATCACTTAAAATAAATTTATTTTTTATAAACTATTCAAATAAAAAAAATTAAGTAGCTGTTGAGTAATTTATTAAATTATAAATAATTGACTATTTCGTTTACGTCCAAGTTAATATTGACCCGTAAGTTATCGAGTAATTTATCAAACTATACATAATTTACTATTTCATTTACGTCCAACTTAATATTGACCCGTAAGTTATGAATAATTATGTTTTTTATTTTAATTTTAAATAATTTTTTAATATATTATATACCAAATTTAAACCATGCAACTAATAAAGGTAATATCCGCAAGTTTTGTCAATATCTTGTATTCTAAATTTAAATCATGCAACTAATAACGATAATAGCCGCAATATTTGACCAAAATGATTATGTACATTAATTTAGATGGGATTTTTCAAATTTTGGCTAAAAATTTACCCAATTTAGTAAATCTAAATTTTTAGGCGGGAAATCAAATGTTTTTTTATTGATTTTTAGTTACCATTTCAAGTAAATGTCATTGTCTCTTTATATATTAATAGAATAGATAAATTATAATTATACTTATTATTAGTTGTACACAAAAACCCCCCATAAAAAAACGACAGGCTTCAACGAGAAGCAAGTCTCCGTGATCGGTTCTTGAACTGCATAGATGGAAGAAGGGAAGAAGGATGTGTTTGCCTAACCTTTTTGTTTTTTAATAATTTAATAAGTAACCGACATTACAGGCAAGTTGTGTTGAATAGCAAAATTTGAGATGTTCCATTAATGAAGCTAATGGTGTTTAATTATTCAATCGGAACATATATAAATCCTCAATAAGCTCTTGAACGCAGACCATCATTTACAACTTCAAATATTCGCCATACTGTTCCTCAGCGGCCTCCGGGTCGCTGCAAAATATAAAAATTTGCATTTAATTTGCAAGAATAAAGTTCAAATAAGAATAAAAAAAATGCTATTAATCAAAAGTGGAACAATGTTAAAAAAAATGCTATTAATCAAAAGTGGAACAATGTTCTAATTTGTATACTTACCTTTCTATGACTGCAAGGGGGTCTGTTTTTCCTTTTAGTGAGAGAATTACTGGCATGTATTGCACTATTTTATCATCACAAACACCACAACTTCCCTTTTCTTCACCTTCTGAGACGCATTCTTCATGTACTAAGCTCATTTCACATTTGCATTTTGTCTTGAACGCAACTGTATATTTCATAACGAAGCTACAACACACCGTGCAAATTGCTTCCATTTTAGGTATTGTGCCCAAATGTCTTTCATCTGCAACCATTGTCTTTAATTATTACGTACATTCATTAATTATGTGCTTTGGTAAAGCTTTTTAAAATAATGCCAAACTATAAGTTATAAGTTAGTGAACCGAAAAAAAAAAAAATGATCAAAACCGATAATCTAATCCAGCGAATACTCATTTTCTTATGATTTTGAACGTCTCTTATTTTTTATAGAGACCAACTAATTATAAGTGTATATAAAAAAAAATATCTTTAGAGTGATATATTTACATTTTTTTGATAAACAGATAATGGTTATTAGACGTATTTAAGAAGGTATTATTTTGCTCGAGAATTAAAACATATCTGGTGAGTGAGATAATGTCAAACTTATATTTAAGAGTCGAAATATGAACATTGCGAAACACCTTGTTCGGGTCTTTGTACAAAGGAGTTAATTTGATACAAACATGTTATGTATGACTATTCCTGCAAAAATCATGTACGTGATTGTAAAAAATAAAAAAATAATAAAAATATATAATAGAATCATCATTAGTTTTCCGCATTGATTTTCAACTTAACTACCAAAGACCTTATTCTAAAAATAAAATGCTATAGTAAATTTGGAATTTGATTCTCTCTATTCGAGGAATATATGTACTTACTGATTTGTGGTTTTATTACGAAGAAAGATTCTTTATTGTACACTCTTAAAAGCATTATAGCTAAAATAAATTATCTACAGTATCAAAAAAATTGATAAAATTAGGAGTTTAATCGAATTAAAAAAGTAAATAAATCATTAGTTGGATCCAAAAAAAAAAAAAAAAAAAAAAAAAAGAGGACATGACGCATGAAGCTTGCTAGATTAATACGAACACTTGAGCTATAAGTATTATGAATAATATATAGTAGAAAATTATGAGTATTCAAAAATAAAGGAAGTTGTACCATTACCTTTATTTTTTGTTATGAAGTTGACAACCAAAATCTCGCCCTGCAATTTGTATATATAAATATTAGATAACGAATTGTCAATTATTTTAAATCGCGGAGGTGGGTGTAGACTGTAGACCGCTTTCTTTGTGAACAAAATTGCATTGAAGTTTGCAAAAGTTATATTAGAATTATATAAAATTGTTAAGATTCTTTACTAGTAATTGAAAATCATTCACAACCGCAACTTAAATGATTGGAATTGAATTTTTAGGTTGATGAATATTTAGGATCAAATGTTGACATGCTTATATGGGGATGGAACGTTTTTTTGTTTCATTTGCAACACCCTGCATAGTTACAAATCAATTATAAAATTTTACTTTGATTTAAAAATAATCTAGATTGTACCTGGGAGATAGAATTCCAACGTGGCGGGGGCTCGGCTAAGGCTGGCAAATTGAATATATTTGCCAATATAATCTTAATTTCTGAAAGTTCCATGCACCTCCACCAAACCTTCAATGGCACAAACATGAAGAAATTCAAGCACACCAATGGAGAAGGATTCCCACCAACCTTCTTCATTCACATACAATTGTCTATAAATAGGCTTGTTATTTCATTCATTCAAATCATCCAAGAGTGTGATCAATCAACCTTGAGAGTGTTAAAATACAACCAAGAAGAGTTGTGGGAGAGTTTGAGAGTTTTTTGTTTAGAGTTTGTAATCTCTTGTTTTTATTCTTGTGAGTAATAGAAATTTATTTTTCTCTCAATTATGTTTATGATCTTGGGATGATACTACAACAATTTCAGTACTGAAATTGAAAGTCACGTGAATCCATGATTGCCAAAATAATCCTAATTTCAGTACTATTTTATGAATCTTGCACCAGGTAACTAAATCAAAATTTGAGATGTTGCAGATGCTTAATGTATTCATAAACAAAAGTATATATATTATTTTTTTGATGAATTGAAGATAAAAATAACGAAATTAAAATTTATTGAGAAGGTGAAATTATAAAGGATTGAAAAATCACAAAACAAATTAGAACAAATTTTAGTCTGATCGAGCAGATGATAACACCTTTTCTTCCACGAGAAACCAGTTCACTTAAGTATATAGTTTGGGATCAAACTGCAAACTTTTAATCTTTAACGTTATTGACATAACTTATTTTTTATAAAAGAAGTCAACGTACATGAGTTGGCCATAAAACCACAAACATAACAAGGTAATTACTTAAATCTGATAAGCCTAATGCTAAAAAGACTTACACGCCCCCACACTGCTGATGGAGGACTTATCTCTACTGCTACTGCGTCCTCCTGGGTGATCGAGCATTCTATTGGACCCTAAATACGAAAATTAAAATTTCTCAAAATATTAATAACAAAAGAAAACCCAAAAAAGGGAATACTACAACAAGTTAAAAGATAAAATCATAAAACCATCAGTAACAAATTGAATATATTTGCCAATATAATCCTAATTTCAGTACTATTTTATGAATCTTGCACCAGGTAACTAAACCAAAATTTGAGATGTTGCAGGTGCTTAATGTATTCATAAACAAAAGTATATATATTATTTTTCAGATGAATTGAAGACAAAAATAACGAAATTAATATTTATTGAGAAGGTGAAATTATAAAGGATTGAAAAATCACAAAACAAATTAGAACAAATTTTAGTCTGATCGAGCAGATGATAACACCTTTTCTTCCACGAGAAACCAGTTCACTTAAGTATATAGTTTGGGATCAAACTGCAAACTTTTAATCTTTAACGTTATTGACATAACTTATTTTTTATAAAAGAAGTCAACGTACATGAGTTGGCCATAAAACCACAAACATAACAAGGTAATTACTTAAATCTGATAAGCCTAATGCTAAAAAGACTTACACGCCCCCACACTGCTGATGGAGGACTTATCTCTACTGTTACTGCGGCCTCCCGGGTGATCGAGCAATCACCTTCTATTGGACCCTAAAAACAAAAATTAAAATTTCTCAAAATATTAATAACAAAAGAAAACCCAAAAAAGGGAATACTACAACAAGTTAAGAGATAAAATCATAAAACCATCAGTAACAAATTGAATATTTTTGCCAATATAATCCTAATTTCAGTACTGAATTGAAATTGAAAGTCACGTAAATCCATGATTGCCAATATAATCCTAATTTCAGTATTATTTTATAAATCTTGCACCAGTTAACTAAATCAAAATTTGAGATGTTGCAGGTGATTAATGTATTCATAAACAAAAGTATATATATTGTTTTTCAGATGAATTGAAGACAAAAATAACGAAATTAATATTTATTGAGAAGGTGAAATTATAAAAGATTGAAAAATTACAAGATCGAGCAGATGATAACACCTTTTCTTCCACGAGAAGCCAGTTCACTTAAGTAATTTTATTATATAGTTTGGGATCAAACTGCAAACTTTTAACCTTTAACATTATTACTTAAATCTGATAAGCCTAATAATAAATAGACTTACACCCCCCGTCATTTCTGATAGACTTATCTCTATTGCGGCCTCCCGTGTGATCAAGCAATCACCTTCTATTGGACCCTAAAAACGAAAATTAAAATTTCTCAAAATAATAATAACAAAAGAAAACCCAAAAAAGGGAACACTACAACAAGTTAAAAGATAAAATCATAAAACCATCAGTAACAATATCCATCTAATCAAACAATATCCAAAATATAACAACAATTGGACTTATGCATATATTTGGTACAATAAAGACGTGTGAAATTAGCTAATCATTAGAATCATTGTTTGATTAATACATAGGATATATAAGAGATGTTATGGAAAATAAAATGAAAAAGAGAAATTTGAGTGGACACACAAATACTTACAGATTGAGTTTGATCATCACTAGATTTAGATGTGGAATGAACCTCCTTTGATTCCATATTTTGATCCATTTCTCACTTAATATATTTCCTCTAACAATTAATTCAGCTATATATGGGTTGAGTTGATTCTTAATCCCACAAGCCCCATCCTTCCTTATATATATAATCACTGCAAACGCTTTTTCTTGTTTATGTTTCTTTTCCTTAAAATCTTATTTATTGTAAGTTAGACTTTAGACAACTTGACAAATTGGTTATTATTATATGGTTATATTTGACATGTGCAGGACGCGTCTGCAAAGATGGTCAGACCTTTTTTAGCCCCTTTCCTGTCAACATCCATTGAGTAATAAAAATACTTTGATTGCTAAGAAGTCGGACATTTTTATTCAGATTGTTTTCATTAACTTGCTATTTTTTTTTTTTTCAAAGTATGATAATAAGTATTAAATTATGTTGTTGAAAAAGTTTAAATGTCAAATTGTTGGGTTTGCCAGTTTGCCTAGGGCTGTAAACAAAGGAGCCTCTGAAATCGAGCTCGAGCTTTAACAAACCAAACTATAAAAATTTATATAAAAATTCAATTTTCGAGCCTTAACGAGCCTTGTCGTTAAAAATATCCGAGATCGGCTCGTTAAGGCATGAATTCGAGCCGAGCCGAGCCAGGCTCATTTAATTTAACAGCACTAAGTTTTCCTATAACATTTCTATTGCTAAAAAAATAAAAAATAAAATAAAATAAACTTGTCTCATACAGTTAAGAAAATAAATTTGTTAAGAATCAAGGATAGCGAGATTGTCACTTATAACATTTTCACATAATAATAGAACACCTAAGATTGTCTAATAACATTACGTCAATGCTTTTGGACAACGAAAAATTCTACGGTAATATAATCCAATGAAAATTCCAACGGATGTTATAATGGTATAGCTTCCGTTGGAATGTCCATTGAAATTTAGATATAATTTGATCATTCCAACAGTTTTTTTATTGTAAGAATTTTCGATAGAATATACAATTTTCATTGGAATTATAATTTTCTCATATTTTAACCGTTGGAAAATGTACCGTTATAATCGTCAAATCCAATGAAAATTCCAATAGATGACTCATTCTAACGAAATATTTTTATTGGAATTTCTATTGAAATCTATTGGAAAATTTCAACGAAAATGATAACATTCCAACGAAATATATTTCCTTTGGAATTTTCCATTAGAATTTCATCATATTCTTGTAGTGAGTAAAATATAATGCGAATGACTGAAAACGAAAGTTAAATTATGATATTTCTTACTCTAGAGTAGATTAAACTCTACATTAGAGTAGAGTACATGATTCAACATGGTCTAATAATAACATTGTAATCTGTGTAATCTATTACCTAATGAGAATTTGTCGCTTTGCTATTATTTTCTTTAATAAACTAACAAATGCACATGAAATAGTTAAAACAATAAATGAAACTACTGAGAATTTGTCGCTTTGCTATTACTAATACAGAGCCCGTGCGATGCACGGGGTGCACAATTTTAAGGCTATTTATCCAGACTTATAATTATATACATGAATAAAGAAAAATGTACGGAATATATATAGTACGTGACCCGCGAGATATATTTATTTGGAGAATATTATATTATAAGATGCAATATTCAATAAAAGTTATAATACGCAAGAAATTGTACGATGTTCAATAAAAAATTTATAATATTCAAGTGAAGTCTTAAAGTCTCTTGTACATTAAGACTACTGACAAAATAATATTTTAATCAATGAGTTTCATTTCCTTGTAGCCAAATTGTGAATGTGATTTGAGGAGTACAACAAATCGATATATAGCTGACTTGTTTTTTTCATTGTAGTTTTTTTTTCTTTTTTTTTTT
>BKCP01004583.1:226126-248381 GCA_008636005.1 Striga asiatica | reverse complement strand
TTGTAAAATAATTAATATATTATCTCACTAACACATTTATACTAATATAAATTTAATTTTATTATATATATTTATTCCTTGATATAAGAGAAAATAACAATTTTACTTATTCTTATTCACTATATAATAGTTAATTATTAAACTCTGTTGCCATATAATGTCATTATTATTTATAAAGTTATACAAGTTACACGTCTTCTTGTTCTTTTTATTTTATGTAATGAAATATATTTAATGCACGTTGCTATTATTTATGTAGGTAATCAATTTGAAATACGTAAATAAATTTAAAATTAAATAGTATATAAATAATGTACAAGATATACACATATATTTTTTTAGAATTTAATTTTGTATACTAATTAAACAACTTTGATTTAAGAAAAGCCATGAACTCAATCTCTTCTAATATCAGTTTTTTTCTAATTTGCATTGTAATAATTATTCTTATTATTTATATAGATTAGAATTTTTGCGATACCAACCAAACTAAATATCACAACAACCAAGTAACAATTATGAAAAAACCTATAACACAACAACTATCAATTAAATTTGGTAATAGAAAAATTACATACGTATATATAAAAATATGAGGATTCTATATTTCTATTAACTAATGTATACACCACGTGTATATTTTGTTAAAGTATATTGGAATGTTCAATTTCATAGCATGATAACGATCAGTTTTAAAAAATTGAAAATCTTATTGAAATGCCATATTTTTCTGTTAAAAAAAAATCCCATAAAAAATAATTATATCATAGAAAATTCATTGTGTAATTGAACAAATTTCTATAATGAAGCCCGATTTTCTGTACAAAAATAAAGTAACAACTTCCACATTTTAAGGAAATCAATTAATGTTGGTCCGTTTTTGCTAAGAAAATAATAAATAAATAAATTGTAATTAATGAAAAGTAATTAATGATGAGAGAATTTGACCATATCTGATTTTAAAAATCGTAACAGAAAAACAAATATTAAATAAAACTGTATAATACGGAAATAGTAATGACAATAAATGCTGTTGACTTTTCTAGCTAGTAAATTTGTTAAATAGGACTCCCTTTAATATAAGTATAGATATAAAATTTATATTGTTTCATCACTTAAAATAAATTTATTTTTTATAAACTATTCAAATAAAAAAAATAAGTAGCTGTTGAGTAATTTATTAAATTATAAATAATTGACTATTTCGTTTACGTCCAAGTTAATATTGACCCGTAAGTCATTGAGTAATTTATCAAACTATACATAATTTACTATTTCATTTACGTCCAACTTAATATTGACCCGTAAGTTATGAATAATTATTTTATTTATTTTAATTTTAAATAATTTTTTTAATATATTATATACCAAATTTAAACCATGCAACTAATAAAGATAATAGCCGCAAGTTTTGTCAATATCTTGTATTCTAAATTTAAATCATGCAACTAGTAACGGTAATAGCCGCAATATTTGACCAAAATGATTATGTACATTAAGTACATTAATTTAGACGGGATTTTTCAAATTTTGGCTAAAAATTTACCCAATTTAGTAAATCTAAATTTTTAGGCCGGAAATCAAATGTTTTTTATTGATTTTTAGTTACCATTTCAAGTAAATGTTATTGTCTCTTTATATATTAATAGAATAGATAAATTAGAATTATACTTATTATTAGTTGTACACAAAAACCCCCCACAGAAAAACGACAGGCTTCAACGAGAAGCAAGTGTTGGATTTTCGACGTACGAATCAATCGCACGCGCAGCGGAATTTTAAAATTTTCTTACCAACAACGAAGATCCGGCTATAGCTATTCGATATGATCCTAGATCACGTGAATGATACACGAAAACTTACAGTTATTCGTCTTTTGTCCTCGACTATGGTATCCACGCAATACAGTTTTCCGGTGCACGATCTAACGCCAATGAATCCCTTCCGATGAAAAAGCTAGGAATCCTCGATCCAGAAAGCTAGAAAGTGTTTTATTTTACGATGTATCTTTCATCTCTCATCTAATGATCGTTAAAGACTACCAAGAGATAATGACCTATTTATAATTAGGTCAAACCTAATTATATGGGCCGTAGGAGATCCTATGGCCCAATAGGTAATTGGACTTTAATCCAATAATAATTTAATTAAATATAAATCTAATTTAACTTAATTAAATATTTTCTATCAAATAGAAAATAATTTCATAACTCATAAATAAATATTCCAATCCAATTGAATATTTAACACTCTCGATTCACTCTTAGCCGAAAAACTGATTGCTTATTGTGTGACCCTATAGGCCTTCATATATTGACATAAATCTAATTTATGATCTTTACGAAACTCCTAGACTGCGTCAAAGGACGAACTCAAAATATGAAGTACGTTTACATGGACAAGCAAACAAACCTTTCGTGTAGAACTCAATAGTGATACGGTCCCTTCATTCACGAACCACTCGATTAAGCTTAGGATTTGAACGTGTGTCTATCCAAACAACTTAATCATTTTATCTCATATCACTGGTTGATTTTATCAATTATATTTGAACACCATTTCAAATATAATCACGTGCATTGGCCAATGACTTTATCAACCCAGTATAGAGAAAACGAGTGTTCTCTCGAAACTATATTCGAGGAATGAATCCTATCTTGGCTCAACTACCAATTCCATGTATATCGTGACCAACCCAACACAAGCCCGTAACTACCCATAAGGGCGTAAGCTTTGGACTAGGTCTAAGTAAATCACTCTATACATGAATTGCGTATTGACCTCAAGTCAAAGGACTATTACACCATTCCACACACCGATACTCCCATAGACACATAAACAAATGGTTTATCGGTAGGGTATGTCAATACTCTCTAAAGTATCCATGTGTCCATCATGAATAACAATTATTCATAGCAGTGAGACATACTATATTCTCTAAGAATGTGATGCAGATCACATGTCAATCTATCGCGTATCATTAATATCCCTTTCTTAATGATCATCGATTGAGGCGATTTGAGAGTTATACTTTATCAATTAACATCTCACTCTGTTAATGACAGTATCAACTCAAAAGAGCAATTAATTAATAAATTGCAAACAATCAAACAATTATTTAATTAATTACAATACCATAATTATAATCCAATATAATTATTAATGTGATCATGTATATATGTCCTCAAAAAGATTGTCTCTAGGACACATATACCAACATCAAGTCTACGTGATCGGTTCTTGAACTGCATAGATGGAAGAAGGGAAGAAGGATGTGTTTGCCTAACCTTTTTGTTTTTTAATAATTTAATAAGTAACCGACATTACAGGCAAGTTGTGTTGAATAGCAAACTTTGAGATGTTCCATTAATGAAGCTAATGGTGTTTAATTATTCAATCGGAACATATATAAATCCTCAATAAGCTCTTGAACGCAGACCATCATTTACAACTTCAAATATTCGCCATACTGTTCCTCAGCGGCCTCCGGGTCGCTGCAAAATATAAAAATTTGCATTTAATTTGCAAGAATAAAGTTCAAATAAGAATAAAAAAAATGCTATTAATCAAAAGTGGAACAATGTTAAAAAAAATGCTATTAATCAAAAGTGGAACAATGTTCTAATTTGTATACTTACCTTTCTATGACTGCAAGGGGGTCTGTTTTTCCTTTTAGTGAGAGAATTACTGGCATGTATTGCACTATTTTATCATCACAAACACCACAACTTCCCTTTTCTTCACCTTCTGAGACGCATTCTTCATGTACTAAGCTCATTTCACATTTGCATTTTGTCTTGAACGCAACTGTATATTTCATAACGAAGCTACAACACACCGTGCAAATTGCTTCCATTTTAGGTACTGTGCCCAAATGTCTTTCATCTGCAACCATTGTCTTTAATTATTACGTACATTCATTAATTATGTGCTTTGGTAAAGCTTTTTAAAATAATGCCAAACTATAAGTTATAAGTTAGTGAACCGAAAAAAAAAAAAATGATCAAAACCGATAATCTAATCCAGCGAATACTCATTTCTTATGATTTTGAACGTCTCTTATTTTTTATAGAGACCAACTAATTATAAGTGTATATAAAAAAAAATATCTTTAGAGTGATATATTTACATTTTTTTGATAAACAGATAATGGTTATTAGACGAATTTAAGAAGGTATTATTTTGCTCGAGAATTAAAACATATCTGGTGAGTGAGATAATGTCAAACTTATATTTAAGAGTCGAAATATGAACATTGCGAAACACCTTGTTCGGGTCTTTGTACAAAGGAGTTAATTTGATACAAACATGTTATGTATGACTATTCCTGCAAAAATCATGTACGTGATTGTAAAAAATAAAAAAATAATAAAAATATATAATAGAATCATCATTAGTTTTCCGTATCTATACTTATATAATAAGAATTAACATTTATCCAAAATAGTAGGTCAACTTATGGTCAATGTCGGATTTGCATTAAATATTTTCCAAAACCGATAAGTTTTTGTCCTTTTCACACCTCTCATTAATTATGTCATTTTCACACTTCTCATTAATTATGTCATTTTCACACATCTAATTAAATCATTCCATATGAGCTTTTATCCTTAAAATGTATAGCGGTCTGTTATGATCTTATCCTATTGATATTTCCGTGAAGCGTCCTTATCGCGTTCTATTTTTTGGTAACCACTCTATATCAATAACCGGATATTTGGTTAATGATAACACACGTCTTTATTTCAAGGAGCGGATATTCTTTGACCTTTAATTAATCTGAACTGATTGACTTGACTTTTCAATTTTTAAAAACTCTTTTTTTTATCGCACGTTGGTCTTTTCTTGAAGAAACCCGTTTTTAGTCACGACCAATTATATGTTGCTGCTTCGCGTATAAATAATAGAAGGGGGTTGAAAATATTAGTTTGTGATAAAGAGGAGTTACCAAATAATCAAACTCATAATGTTGTGTACAAGGAGGTTTTTAATAATTTATGATTGTTACCGAACTTTTTATGATTCAACAACGTTCCTATTTATTTCAATGATTTCAATTTCGATCCTAATGCACGTGAGATTATATTATTCTTCCACATTTTACATCCCGTGCATCGCACGGGTTACGTACTAGTTGATTTTCAACCAAACTACCAAAGACCTTATTCTCAAAATAAAATGCTATAGTAAATTTGGAATTTGATTCTCTCTATTCGAGGAATATATGTACTTACTGATCTGAGGTTTTATTACGAAGAAAGATTCTTTATTGTACACTCTTAAAAGCATTATAGCTAAAATAAAATATCTACAGTATCAAAAAAATTGATAAAATTAGGAGTTTAATCGAATTAAAAAAGTAAATAAATCATTAGTTGGATCCAAAAAAAAAAAAAAAAAAAAAAAATTGAGGACATGACGCATGAAGCTTGCTAGATTTAATACGAACACTTGAGCTACAAGTATTATGAATAATATATAGTAGAAAATTATGAGTATTTAAAAATAAAGGAAGTTTACCATTACCCTTATTTTTTGTTATGAAGTTGACAACCAAAATCTCGCCCTGCAATTTATATATATAATGTTAGATAACGAAATTGCCAATTATTTTTAATCCGAGGGGTGTAGACCCCCTTTATTTGTGCAAAATTAAATTAAAGCTAATTTGCACAAGTTATATTTAAAGTATACAATTATATTTAGATTCATATACAAAATTATTGACTTCGCCAGCAATTGCAAATGCTATAGAAACAACAACTTTAATTATTGAAATTGAACGGGGTTGACTGAAAATATATAGGATCAAACTTGTCTTCCTTGAAACATCTTCAACCACAATCTCTATTTTTAAAATTGATATAGTGAAATTCCACTAATTTTACCGTTTCATCCAGCAACTCCAACCCATTCTCTATATAAATTTTATCTAAAAGAATTATTAAATAGCCTCTACAAATTACATTTTCATGCATTACGCTTAAATTTGTGATAATTATATTGTGCAAAATAATACATGATTTCATTATATCATTAAGCACTTCTCTTTTCCAAAAATGAACGTGACCAGCGATGATTTGCGAACTTTTTTTGCTGAACTCTAAATGCACGCTTAATACCTTTTTTGCATGCCACTTGTCTCATTTTGAAGAATTCATCCATTTGATCTGATGGTTCAACAAATGACTGAACAATAGTAGAACATTTCAGATATATACCATCTGCTAATTAATAGTTCATATTAAATTGTTTACCTTGAATGATATAATTAGCTGGTGGAGCGATACCTTCAGCAAGATTTGATACTATAGGTGATGCTTCCAACACATTAATGTCATCATTCGCACCTGCATACCAAAATATGCATGCTACATTTATAGAGCATATCTGCCACAACTTCCAAAATGATTGTTGGTTTTCCAGAACGTCTAGAATATTTTTACCAGCTCATGCCTTATGGCGATTCTCTGATTCCTAGTGCATGCAGTCCAAGCTACCTAAAATACCTAGAAAACCACGTTGTTCACCAATATGAAGTAGTTTAGTAATATCATCGAGATTTGGTGATCCCAGATATTGTGCTCCGAAATCTTCAATGCCTCGACGAAAAAAATTCTTCACGCGACCATTTGTTGTTAACTCGACAATCTTAAGATATTCATCAACACCATCTGCAGGGGCTTTATAGATCAATTACGTCCATTTGCAATGCACCCGGAACCTTCCAAAGGTGCATGTTCTCCGATATGCTCGAGGACTGTCTACAGGTATTTATGGATGACTTCTCTATTTTCGGTGATTCATTTTCTCATTCTCTCCATAATTTATCAGGTGTCCTTGAACATTGTATCGAGTCTAATTTGACATTGAGTTGGGAGAAGAGTCACTTCATGGTAAAAAGTGGAGTCGTGTTACGGCATATCTTGTCTAGTCAGGGGATAGAAGTCGATAAAACGAAGGTTGATGTGATTGAGAAATTACCCCCTCCCGTGAATGTGAAATGTGTTAGAAGTTTTTTGGGTCATGCAGGTTTTTATAGGCGATTCATTAAAGATTTTTCGAAGTGTCACTTGCTTGCTAATGATGTGCCATTTGTATTTGACGATGCATGTTTAGATGCTTTCGATAAATTAAAAAATAAGCTTCTGACTGCGCCTATTGTTATTGCTCCTGATTGGTCTTTGCCGTTCAAAATTATGTGTGATGCATCGAATCTTGCGGTTGGAGCCGTCTTGGGCCAACGAGTGGATAAATTACTCCGTATAATTTATTATGCTAGTTTGACCTTAAACGGCTCCCAATTGAAAAGAGCTTTTAGATGTGATTTTTTCTCTTGACAAGTTTAGGTCTTACATTTTGGGGTCTAAAGTGATTGTTCATTCCGACCATGCGGCTCTTAGGTATCTTTTAAGCAAAACTCAGTCGAAACCTAGGCTTATTCGGTGGATTTAACTTTTGCAAGAATTTGATGTAGAAATTAGGGATAGAAAGGGTTGTGAAAATGTTGTAGCGGATCACTTGTCTCGCATTGTTCCTTCCGAGTCTTCACTTCAATTGTATGAGCATGATTGTATAAATGATGTTTTTCCATATGAGCAAGAGAGTGAAGTAACTAGCCATCCGTGTATGCGGACCTAGTGAATTATTTATCTGATGGAGTTTTGTTGTCTAACCTCTCTTCCGAAGAGAGAAAACGTTTTGTTTTGATGTGTAGGAGTTATTTTAGGGATGACCCATTCCTTTACAAGATGGGAAAGGACGAGATTCTTGGGAGGTGTGTGCCCGAAGAGAAGCAATCAGATGTTTTTTCCTTCTGCCACGAGCTTCATTGTGGAGGACATTTTCGAGGTCGAAAGACCGCATTTAAGGTCCTCCAGTCAGGTTTATTTTGGCCCACTCTTTTTAAAGATGCTCATAACTTTTGCAAATCTTGTGACCGTTGTCAAAGGATTGAGAATATCGTGAGTGATCAAGTTTTTGCAAATCTATCCCCACAAGGACGTGCGACGCTAAAGTGGTAATCAAGTTTTTGCAGGGTAACATTTTCAGTAGGTTTGGATTCCCACGGGCCAGCGTGAGTGACGGGGGCAAGCATTTTTGCAACCGAATATTTGAGAAGTTGATGAAGAAGTACGACATATCGCATAAGGTGGCGACCCCATACCATCCACAAACGTCGGACCAAGCAGAGACGAGCAACAAGCAAATTAAGACAATTCTTGAGAAGACGGTGAATGGTATGGGGTTGAGCCCATAATGTATCGTCAAGTCGACTTGACCAATCCTTCTAGGACGACTTCACCGTCTTCTCAAGAATTGTCTTAATTGCTTGTTGCTCGTCTCCGATTGGCCCAACGTTTGTGGATGGTATGGAATCGCCACCTTATGCAAAATGCCGTACTTCTTCATCAACTTCTCAATTATTCGGTTGTAAAAATGTTTGTCCCCGTCACTCACGATGGCCCGTTAGAATCCAAACCTACTCAAAATGTTACCCTGCAAAAACTTGATTACCACTTGAGCGTCGCACGTCCTTGTGGGGATAGCCTCGACCCACTTGGACACATAGTCAACGGCAAGAAAAATATATTTGAAGCCAAAGGATTTAGGAAAGGATCCCATAAAATCAACGCCCCATACATCAAATATTTCGACTTGAAGATTGCTAATTAGAGGCATTTCATTTCTAGGATCGATATTCCCAATCCTTTGACAATGGTCACAAGATTTGCAAATGTCATGAACATCCTTAAAAAGAGTGGGCCAAAATAAACCTGACTGGAGGACCTTAAAGGTGGTCTTTCGACCTCCAAAATGGCCTCCACAATGAAGCTCGTGGCAAAAGACAAGAACATCCGATTGCTCCTCTTCTGGCACACACTTCCGAAGAATCTCGTCCTTTCCCATCTTGTAAAGGAAGGGGTCATCCAAAAAATAGCTTCTACACATGAAAACAAAACATTTCCTCTCTCGGGAAGAGAGGTAAGATAACAAAACTCCATCGGATAAATAATTCACTATGTCCGCATACCACGGATGGCTAGTTACTTCACTCGCTAACTCGTGTGGAAAAACATAATTTATACAATCATGCTCATGCAATTGAAGTGAAGACTCAGAAGGAACAATACGAGACAAGTGATCCGCTACAACATTTTCACAACCATTTCTATCCCGAATTTTTATATCAAATTCTTGCAAAAGTAAAATCCATCGAATAAGCCTAGGTTTTGAATGAGTTTTGCTTAAAAGACACCTAAGAGCCGCATGGTCGGAATGAACAATCACTTTAGACCCCAAAATGTAAGACCTAAACTTTTCAAGAGCAAAAATCACATCTAAAAGCTCTTTTTCGGTAGTAGTATAATTCAATTGGACGTCATTTAGGGTAAAACTAGCATAATAAATTACATGGAGTAATTTATCCACTCGTTGGCCCAAGACGGCTCCAACCGCAAGATTCGATACATTACACATAATTTCGAACGACAAAGATCAATCTGGAGCAATAACAATAGGCGCAGTCACAAGTTTATTTTTCAATTTATCGAAAGCATTTAAACATGCATCATTAAACACAAATGGCACATCATTAGCAAGCAACTGACACAATGGTTGGCTTATTTTTGAAAAATCTTTAATGAATCGCCTATAAAAACCTGCATGACCCAAAAAACTTCTAAGACCTTCGATTTATCGACTTCTATCCCCCGACTAGACACAATATGCCCTAACACGACTCCACTTTTTACCATGAAGTGACTCTTCTTCCAACTCAATGTCAAATTAGACTCGATACAATGTTCAAGGACACGAGATAAATTATGGAGACAATGAGAAAATGAATCACCAAAAATATTGAAGTCATCCATAAATACCTGTAGACAGTCCTCGAGCATATCGAAGAAGATGGAGAACATGCACCTTTGGAAGGTTCCGGGTGCGTTGCAAAGTCCAAACGACATGCGTTTGAAAGCAAATGTGCCGAATGGGCACGTGAAGGTTGTCTTCGGTTGGTCCTCGGGAGCAATGGCTACTTGGTAGTAGCCGAAAAGTCCATCTAGAAAGCAATAGAATTGGTGGCCGGAGAGGCGGTCGAGGATTTGATCAATGAACGGCAACGGGAAATGGTCTTTCTTTGTCACGGCGTTGAGTCGCCGGTAGTCGATGCACATTCTCCACCCGATACTGATGCGGGTGGGGATCATCTCCTTCTTCTCGTTCTCAATAACCGTGATGCCTCCTTTCTTTGGCACCACATGGATGGGGCTAACCCACTCGCTATCGGCCACCGGAAAGATAAGCCCCTCGGAATAAAGCTTAAGAACCTCCGTCTTCACAACTTCCATCATGTTCGTGTTAAGCCGCCGTTGACTATCCCGAAATGGTTTGGCACCTTCTTCTAGGATGATCCGGTGCATACATGTGGAGGGCTGATGCCTTTTAGGTCTCCAAGGCCTCACCCAAAACCCGAAGCCAAACGAAAAATAAAGCTGTCATCGCAACGTCGCCAGAGTCCTCGGCTAGTTCACACCACTCTGATTCTGACTCGGGGGAGGAAACTCCCATTTTGGCACAGACCCACGGCATCCCGTTTCCAGTTTTAATGACGACGAAATAGCCACTTATAAACGGCTTGTAGAAAAGCCATTCCCGTGACCTCGAGTCCTTGACTGGAAAGCACTAAAGAAACTTCAAATCGACGATGCCATCCGCAATCACTTGAAGATCCTTCATTTGGAGAAATATGCGGACGAGACGCGTTTAACCTCCTACCAATCACTTACCCTCGAATGCTTTAGCACGATTGAAATGCACGACCAGGGCAACTACCTCACTTGTCGCTTGAAGGGGCAGGAGGTCAAGATCACCGATAAGGTCCTCTGCGAGATCTTCGGTTTCAAGACAACGGGTCAACGCCTCAAACCCGAAAACTTCAGAACTACCAGGCATTGGGCCTCCTTATCGCCCTGCAAATTCTTCAAGAGTTTCGGACCATCCGCGGGTCTAATCAAGGACGTACCAATTGTCATCGTGCATAAGTTCCTCTCCTTCAATATCTTCGAGAAAACAGAGGCGAACAAGGTGAGCGAAGAAGAGGTGTTCATTCTATGGGCTATATCCGAGAAACATTCTTTGTGCCTCCGTTCTTCAAACAAGCCCTTGTCGACATACGGAAGAAAACAGTGAGCCACCCTACCTAAGGGCACATGGCGTCGGAGCTCGCAATTCATTTTAAAATTCCCCTTATTCCTGCGGAAGGCATTGGTGCTGCAGAAATCAGCTGGTCCGACCTTCGGCATGCCGGTCTTGTCGACAAAAAACTACCCAAGCTCACACATTATGTCGAACGCCCATGCTACACTGCTTACTTGAAGGAGTTGCAAGCGATGGAGGCGAAGGAAAAAGCAGCAGGAGAGGGCTCGTCTCGACAGCCCACCGGAGACCCGCCTCAACCTACAACAGCAGAGAATATCGAGCAGCACTTGGACGACGAGGAGCAACCTGCCCAGACGGATTTTTACAGACCAGCATCTCCACAGGACACCACCGCCTTACCACCTCAACAGACCCCCACGTGGTTCGTGGAATATCAGACGCGACAAGATGAATACATGCGGACCACGCAGGCCGAGGTGAGCTCGCACAATGTGAGGTTAGAGGCCTTTATTAAGCACAATAACGACCGTTGGGACGCTCAGGACACTCGAATGGATAAATATGAGGCCCGCTGGGACCGTTGAGAAGAGAAACAGTATGGCCAGTGGAACCAGTGGAACGATCAGTTTCACCAGTGGAACACTCAAGGGCACTCGAGAGACGGGAAATCCTCCTTCCCTCCTCCGCCACCATCACCGGACGCACAGTGACTTGTCACTGTGCTTTGTATGTTTCTCTTTTCTCATTCTCTTTTGTTATGTACAGTTTGTTTTTATTTTCGCGTCGGTTGATTGTGTGGTCTGACTCTCTTGTACTTAGGATCGACAATGGGGACATTGTCTAATTCTAAGTGTGGGGGGGCTGTGTGGTTGACCAGGTCTGGTTTTTCTTTTTAGGATTGTTTTTATTTCTTTTCTCTTGCTTGGTGGACCGATCTAGTTTTTAGGATTATGTGTTGTGTCTTTCTGAATTTAGACTGTGGTGAATTACACGGATTGATCAATAACGGTTGATTGAGTTGAGTAGTTGTGATGATGTGCATAATATCTCGATGAAATGCTTGGTTGTTTTGTTGAACAGTTATTCTACCTTGTGAGGTTTGAGCCCTACTCGTTTCTTTTCTGTGAGATATTGGTCAGAATTGTTGTCAGATAGAATTTTTCTTGAGTCTACTCCGAAATGAATCGGTTGGATTTGTGTAATGTGAACATGATTGAGGCATTCTTGGTATTTTCTTTCCCTTTGTCTTTTTGTGGAAATAATTTCGCTAGTCACCCCCTTTGAGCCTTATTGATTTTCTTTCGTATATAACCTCGTGAAGATGATATTGTGGAGTTGCGGGTGGATAATTGGAGGTAATTCGTGTTGTATATATATATAAAAAAAAAGATGAAAAATAAAATAAACATCCTAAGGTTGTCATTCACACACAAAAAAAAGGGACCAAATGGATTATTTAAAATATCGAAAGGGTTCAATTAAAATAAATATATATATATGTGTGTGTGTGTGTGTGTGTGTGTGTGTGTGTGTGTGTGTGTGCATATATATGAATAATGTGAGTAGCGTGTTGGTTTGTGAGGATATGGGAGGAAACGGTTGGTGCTTGACAACCGGAGGAGTTCATGCTAATGGTTAAGAGAGTGACTTGGGTTGATTTGATTTTTATTTAGCCACTTAGCCTATATTTATCCTACCCGATCCAAAGAGCATACATTACATCCCTAAAAGTCCTTTTGATTCATTATTGCATGAATTTCACTGTTTTAGAGTAATAGGCAAACTTATGATTGATTTGACGGACGACCAATTTGAGCGTACCCAGTTGATATTTACGAAAGAAACTGAGTGAGGCACATATGATATTTTTGTACTCGAGAGTCGATGTTCTTCAAAATGGCCAAGTTAATAGTTGGGCTATGTCCTTATTATCATTAGAATTCTTCTTGACTCGATTAATTGGTTTGAGATTTGTCTTGCTTGAAACCGTTGTCCTTGTTCATTTGTTGTTTTCTTTTCTTTTTGTTCGGGATGAACAAAGGTTTTAGTGTGGGGGAGTTGTTTGTCCCATTTTTGTTACATTTTTCCTTGTTATTTTTTCGTTATTTTTCCCCATATTAGATCTTTTAATTGGTTTTTAGTTCGGTTTGTATTCGTGTGTTTTTCGGTCGTTTGCCCTTCTTGTGTTTTTTCGGTCGTTTTTCGATTTTTCTTCGACTGTGGTATGCAGGTTGGAAAGTTTAAGAGGATTTACTTATTACGATAAATGGACCGAGTGAACAAAATTGGATGGAGCATTTCGTTGGGGACACACAGGAGAAAATAGAATCAAATTCCGAGTCCAGACGAACGTGAACGAGCCCGAGACACGAAGTCGTGCAGAATGGCCACCAGCTTACCCAGGTTCTACGCCTTCTCCACGCCGCGATGGCCGCCACGATCCTCCTTCAGAGAGCCCTTCCTGCCCGCCACGCCGTGCACCCGCAACGCCGCGACGAAGTCCTCCTCCGCACCGTGCCAGAAGCCCCGCGTCGCGACGATAGCTCTCCTCTACGCTGTGAAGAGACTCCCACGCCGCGGTAGAGCCTTCGACCACGCCGTGATGGACCGCCGCGCCGCGCCGCGCCACCCCATCTCTCCACGCCGTGACCTTCCTTCGCGCCGTGTCCTTGTAGTGCGTTTTCCTTGTACACTTCAAAAGCTGGGAATAAATGATCGGGAAGGGAGCGATGTTGACCGATTTCACTACCGACATAAAAACATTCCTCCACTCAAGACATTTTTGGTCGGCACTTTTGGCTTCTACACCATCCTCAGCAGCGAACTCTCTCCAAGATATATTCTCTCTTCTTCCTTTTTCTTTTCTGCTCTCCTCGGCGTTTTCTTCTTCTTCTTTTCTTAGTTTTTCATTTGCTTTTGGTGTGATTTTGTAAGAAGACGGAAGACAGCTTGTTCCTTTCTTGCTTGTGTTGGTTTTCACATTATTAGTAAGTTTTCTCTTCATTTTGTTTATGATGATGATGACTTGGTTTAATATGAATGCTTGTGTTGAGATTGCTATGAGTGGCTAATCCATTAGCTAGGGGTTAGGGGATAATCGTTCCGGTTTGTTCTCGTTTATGTGTATGTCGATTGCTCAATCTTTACGAGTTGTATTAATCCTAGGGTGAGATGATTGATCACCATTTTAATCTAGTTAATCGATTTTAGAACTGAGAGAGGAGAAATCGGTGGAGCTTGACTCGTTTAGAGTAGACACGTTCGGAGACGTATTGTCTATGTGTTAATTGTTTCGTTAATTCGTTAGTTTATGTTTATTCGCATGTTACGAAGAGTTATTAAGGATAAACCGCTAAATGAGTTAGTTGTCGAACCCTTTAACCGAGTTATTGATTGCCTGTTAAATGTGTTTAGAATCGGAAGCAATTGTCCCCGATACCCTAGCCCGTTTATCTCTATTTGTATTGCGTTTGTGAGTTGTGACATTTAGATAGCTTTATTTACGTATCATTAGTTAATAATCAAAACCGACAAATTTGATTAGAATGTTTAGGACTATTTTCTCTTTCATAATTGAATAAATGTACAATTTAATCCGGCTACCCTTTCTTGAGACACGACCCGATGTTCGAATCTTTCGATTCTACTCCGATAAAAATATTCTACAACAATCAACAAAAATGTCAAAAATGTAAATGGTACCTGAGGGAGAGAATTCCAGTGTGGCGGGGGCGCGGAGGCCTGCAGAATAAATATATTTGCCAATTTAATCCTAATTGCAGAAGTGAAGTTGGGATAATTATAAATTATTCAATGGGTACATACTATTTTATGTATCTTGAGAAGTTGCAAGTGCTTAATTTATGAATGAACAGACGGATGAACCGGCCCGAAACAGGCCAGAAGTCAACGGGCTTGAATTGAGTTTGTGGTTTGCCGGGCCGGTTTCGGGCCACATTTATAATTCTGGAACCGTTGGGCCGGTTTCCAAGTGGAATTGGAACGTGCGGTTCGATTTTTTTTTTTACTATTTTATGATTATTATTATTATTTTTAATTTAACCAGAACCGGTTCAGTCGGAACCCGAAATTGGGAAATTGTATTTGTCACGTCTAGTATACATATTTTAAAATAAGGAAAGTAAAATTGATTGAGAGGCAAAAGAGAGTGATAAATCACAAACCAAATTAGAACAAATTATAGTTTGACCCCCGCAAATCTAACAAATTTCAAATTACATGCCTCTGGTTTCAAATTATTAGTACAAGTAAAAGTACTTACCGGCGTCTTCACTGCTTTTCCTTTCTTGTTGGTTGAGCCATCAGCTTCTTTTGGAGCCTATTAAAAAATTAAAATTTTTGAAAATATGAAAAAGAAAAAAAAAATACTGCTCAAACTCAAAGTTAAAAGAAAAAACCATCCAACAACAATTGGAATAAAATTTGAGTAGACAGATGGGATGAACTGCCCTGATTTAGTCTTGAATCCATCTATTCAAACAATATCCAAAATATAACAACTAGACTTATGTATATATTTGATGCAATAGATGTGTCAAAATAATCATTAGAATCACACAAACTTAAGAGATGTTATGGAAAACAAAATGAAAAGGAGGAATTTGAGTGAACACACAAACTTACAGGTTGAGTTTGATCATCATTAGATTTAGATGTGGGATGAACCTCCTTTGATTCCATATTCTGATCCATTTATCACTTATTATATATATATATATATATATATATATATATATATATATTTTTTTTGTACAATGGATGAGTTGATTGTTAATCCCACAAGCCCCATCCTACCTTATATACTCACTACTCACTACAAACCCTTCTCTACACCCATTTTTGTCTCCTTATAAAAGGTCTTTTTACTGCCAATTAAACGTTATACAAAATAATAATGACAAATTGGTTATTATTATATGGTGAAAATGAAATTGTCCATGTGCCATTGTCAGCATCTTTTCGCTGGCTCCTTCCCTTTCCAAATATTTTTTAATAATCAAACATACACATTCTGTGTATGAAATTAATTGACAAAACTTAATGAGATAATGCCCAATGGAGTAGGTACGAATTTCACACTTCAATTGCTACATGCCTCTGAAATAAATAATTCTTACTCCCTCGAAACGAATACAGATACACTGTTGGATAAATCCTCACTCATATTTTTCAATTAAAACTATATGTTTATATTTAAATATAATGGCATACTTTTATTTACACTATTTTTTAAATTTATTGTCTTATTTTTTAACGTGTAACATTTCATTATGAAAAATATGCAAAGTGTTAAAAAAAGATTGAAGTTTGTCAGTCTATAGTCATCATAGTGGAGAATTTGATGCTGCCGTTGATTTACACACACATACACCTACGTGGGTGTGTGTGAAATCAAGGGTAAAAAATATGTGGGGGCAGTGCCCCCACATACACCATCGAATTCATCGTAGTCCTACATACGCTGCTAGAAAACCATTAAATTTCAATGAAATATGTTCCAACAAAATTCTAATGGTAATTCCGATTATATTGCAATATTAGATAGAAAACTTAATGAAAATTTCAATGGAAATGTTACGTTGGGATCGGTTTCCGATGGATTTTGATAATTGAAAAATCTACAACAATAAACCGTTGAAAAATGTATTATTGGAATTATTATATCTCAACTAGAATTCTAATGAAAATTTAATTTCAATGGAAGTTCTAGAGTGATTAACTCAGTTATAATATCTGATGCAATTTTTTAAAGTTATAATATTAGAATATCTATGCATATGTGCTCGTTGGTAATTAGTAGTTTTCTTAGTGATGATAAAAGAATAACACTTGTGTTTATCCCACGCAGTTTAAGAAAAAATAACACTTGTCTTTATCCCACGCAGTTTAAGAAAATAAATTTTATTTCAAACTCTATAGTTGAGACATTGTGAGAGTTGAAACTCTGTCTTGTTTTGTAATCCTATATATGAAAATAGAAATTCATTTAGGGAGCTAATATTACTAATTTGGGTGAATAATAAATAAAAGTTTAAAAGAAAGAAGAAATAAAAAAATTAAGAATCTTGTTAATCTCTCACTCTCTTTGATTTATTCGTAGTTGGATCTTATTTGCTTCTCAATTGTTTCTCTTGTGTGTTCTAGACCCTTCTCCTGTTTCACATGTTTCCCCACTCTCAAAATATGGTAATTATGCCTCTTATACCATTCTAAAGCATTCTCCTCTTCAAAATAGGCAAAAAATAAAAAAACAGCATGCGCACGCGACACAGTCATTTTGCCGGTGTCAATGGCCGTGCCGCAGCCCGTATCGCCTGTAAAGCTCTCCCTTTTGGTGTGACATGGCCTCTGGCACGAGTATAATACTCGTGTCACAAAGTTGCATACTACTTCTTGATTGTTTCATTCGTTTCTTCTATTTTTAACATCCGTGTATCAATCTTTCATCATCCCGAAGGTCTCACGCACCCACTATGCACCTCCAATAGCCAAAAACTCTACAAAATTGTGGAAATATCTACAAAACAAATAAGTCTAATATGCTCCCAGCAAGATATAGAACTAAAACACAATAATGTAATGAATAAGCTCTAGATACTATATAAATATGGTGTAAAATTATACATTAACATGTGGCATCTTAAATCTGATGGGTGGTATAATGTGATGATTGTCAAATCATCATGAATTTATAATTAAGTCCATCTAATTGTATTGACAATTTCATAGAGTAACTCCCAGCCGGAACTCATATTTTCTTCTCGTTTTGCCTCTTCACCGTCGTCGCAGTCCCCACTCCGCCTCAGAGATGATCGGTACCGAACGGGTTCTGTTCATTCCGCCTTGTTTTCGGTCCAGTTTCCCAATTTGGAGCTTCTTCCCTCGATGGGTGGCTCTGGCCGGATTTGCTGACGACTCGAAGGCGTTGACCCGGTGCTGCCTGCCAAGGTTGCCTCTCTCATGATGGGCGGAGCTAGGACCGACACTGTTATTTCCCCTGGTATGGGATGGATAATCCCCTCCGAGAGAGCCCTTTTCTTCTCCGGTTGAAATTGGTCGTGGTTGCCGGAGTTGTGTTGAGGGAGGTAATGGTTGCGAGTCTCCGGAGCTGCATACCAGTGGTGATCCCTTTGAAGAAGGTTCGGGTTAGTCGGTCCAGATATAGTCAGCCGTAAACCATGGCTTTTCTGGAGTTGAGAGTTTCTAGACGCGTTTCTGGGGCCGCGGTCTTTGTCTTTCTTCGGTAGTTGTCTTCGGGTGTTGTATGCGCATTGTTTGTTTCTTGTGTTGTTTCGTTTTTATTTTGTGGTTAGTATTCTCCTCTTAATGAGCTCGTATCCCACACCAATGGGAGTTTTATAGTTTGTTGTGTAATGTGTATTTTAGTGTAGCTGAATCTAGGCAACATTTGTGCAGTACTCCCACTAGATTCAGTTGTATAGTTACTTGGTTATTTATGGCTGATGTGTAGATGTAAATATTATATTATGTGTTTTTTTTTATAAATACTATGGTTTCTTAAAAAAAAAAAAAAATGCTTAATAGCATATGATCAATGCCTTTGGTTGATTATAATTTATAAATTGGAGATCTGTCATTGGCATACTGGGGACATAAACTAATAAACATTTTATGGAATCCATGTGCTCTGTTACCTAATGAGGACTTGTCGCTTTGCTATTATTTACTTCAATAAACAACTAACAAGTGGACAAAACAGAGTTAAACTAACAAATAAAAATTGGGGTGAAGACTTTCGTGGCAAATAAAATAGCTAATGGCAAACAATGGTAATAAGAACATTTGGATCCGGTAGAACAAGGTTTCATTTATTTGTTATTTCGTTTAATTTCTTATACATAATAAAATATTTTTTCTATGAGTTGGATTTAAACTAGACACGACCACAGGTCAGCCGGCCCACTGGTTCAGCACGAATCGGCCCTTTTACCACGGGCCTTGAACTAGCCCGTGGACAAGGTTTCCATTTATATGTCATTTTGTTACGAGTTGGATTTAAACTAGACATGGCCACGGGCCAGCTCCACCAGTCAGTTCGGCCCAAACCGGCCCTTTTACCACAAGCCCTTTTCCCGATTCACATTCACATATATAATTATTTGAACCGCTGGGCCGGTTCAGGGTCGGCCCCTAACAGTCTCGGGAGAGGCACGCCAATTTTCTATTTTTTTTATCTTCGGATCAGGTCGGGTCGGACTGAAACCGTGGACGTACCGACAAGCAGATTAAATATGGGTCGTTGGATCTTTTTTACCATTAGAGATCCAACAGTCAAATTTTATTTTACTTTTGAAAGACTGTTCCAAGTTCAGGTCCGAACTGGCCCACCTAGAACCGCCAATGGTCTTATTTTTAAATCTGACCGTTGAAATACAATGGCCAGGATTGAACCGACTCGTGGAACAGCTGGGCCGAACCCGAATCGGTGATTCAGTTAAAGTAAGAAATCCAAAAAGATTTAAAAAAAAAAATCCTATAAATAACCCTCCCTTTTTTGTGCTTGGTTTGCTATAATATCGCTGTAGTTTTATATAAATTTGGTTCCAATTTTATATGTCACTCTCATTTCGGTCTAATTCTATAAATTCTTCACATAATACTCTCATTTCTAATTTCTATCAATTTCACCTCATTTTTATTCATTTTTTATTTTTTGTCGGCCCTAATCAAAATATCCATAGACTAGGATTTTGATACATATCATATATAATATATAGAATTCTAGAATATATATGATACAGAATTCAACTTAAGATATTGATCATTATATAGAATTCAATTAAGATATTCTATGAAAGTATGATTTCTTCTATTCTCCTTTGAGAATTGGAGGATTTTTTTTAAAATTATATTTTAGAGAAAAAGAAAAGAAAAGAAAAGAAAAATGGCACTACATTATTGTTATCAATATTTCACTATTCTTTAAATAAACTTACTTTAGCTTTGAATAAATAAAATTATACCCTCCATTCTCAGGTCTGCTAGTTTAAGAACAGAAAAAAATCGCATACAAGAAGCTACAAGTTCAGAGCCTATACCGCATTATTGAGTTATTTTCATTAGAAAAGTATCTAGTGATGCATTCACACATTTGATCTTCTATATATACAAACAAATACTCCAAGTATAAAGATAGAAGCTACATATATAAATACTGGTACACAACATCCTAAACCCTCTTTTGATCTCATAGGCAAAGTTGATATAAATGTGACTTCATCATCAGGAGAAAAACGAGATCTCATCCTTATAAGTTTTAACGGCTGCAAAAAAAACTACTGCCCCTCAATAGCAAGTGGTCTCCTGGTCATGTCACTCGTTTTACCAGCACAGGCAGGGGCCGAAAACGTAATTTCACTCAATCTGATAACACAATCTTTACCGACTCAACATAGGACGTTGATGGATCTCGTTTGCAACAGCCGCCTGCATATTTGTTTGAGAAACATGAAAGGGAAAAAAAAAAGAAAGAAAAAAATAAAAGAAAAAATGTTTACGAATTACGGTGGTTGAAAGAAATAAATAATGTTGCAAAATATAGACACAAGTAATACGATTAAGCAAGAAAAACGAGCACTTGAAACATTTAAGGTGGGGGCTTACGAATGTGAAATAGATTTCTTACTATATACATGCCTTGATGAATTGTATTTTCATGCATAAATACAACATGTTTAGACGTCTAGTTAATGTTAGTGCATTATTCTTTATTGATCTTTCACACAAAAGAAAAGCGTACCTTCACTTTTTCACCAAGCTGAGCATTTGCAGCCACTCTGGCAAGTGATTTTGTCTCCAGCTTCTTTAGGAACTGCTTCGAGTTTGTTTGGTTAGATAAAAAAAAATATAAAATATAACAGATTCACATAAACTAGCCACAAGAAGAAGGGTATGACTCTCCGAAATACCTCTTTCCGTTTTTCATATTTTTCATCAATTTTCAAGCTAGTACTTGGTGAGGACGCAATCGTATTCTTCCTACCCAGACCCAAGCTTTTATGCGATCTGGTAAAAATTCAAATAAGCCAAAAAACGCCATATGCAATAAATATTCTATTGAAAACAATAAAGACTATAATATACTTTACCCCTTTTTTTCCCTTACAAATGAGGAATTTAAGAAAACAGATATCATTAAAATAGTATCTTAAATACTACAAGAAAGAAATTAGCCGAAGGATTGTGTATAAGGAAAATGCAGGATCGAAGCATGTACGTTATAAAAATTAGTACTCATACATTAAGTTTAAGCCCTATAATATAATAACCAAATTCTTTCTTTCTTTCTCTTTTCCTCTTTTTTTTTTTATTGCATTCTATACCATACAGAATCGACAGCTTCAGATCAGAGTCAAGGTGGGCTTTAACATCTATAGCCCATTAAAAATAATAATGATGAAGAAATAGACTTTAATGCAGAACTATATTTCCTGTTTACAGTAGAAGAGATTCTAGGACATGAAGTGCAACTTTAATCACATAATATCTTTATAATTGCAGAGATCATCGAAGCATTTCATCCTAAAAAAGCTGCTTCACTGTGAAACTTAAAGGACATTTAGTACCAACATTTTCCCGAAAGAGCATATTTGGAAACAGTTACCAATATTACCCAAAAAAAAAAAACAGAGAAAGAAAATTAGCAAGATCATTGATTAAAGAAAGGATTACAAAATCTTACCCAGAGGGCAGAGGATTTGATTTAGATCCTGGATGACTCCTTGGAGTAGTTGTCTTCTCAGTGTCCTTCCTAAATCTGCAATGCAAATAAGTAATTAGTTTTATATTCAGAGTTAAGATTGTGAAAAATTAACAAACGATTTTACCATAGGATTTGATTTATAAATAGATTCATAAATCACCAAGTGTAAAGAAGTACAAATTTATGGTTTGTTTTCTAAAACAAACTATTCCAAGAACCAAAAACAAAAACCTGATCACAGATTACAAGACGTAATTATCAGATTTCAGAAACACAAAACTATATCAAGAAGTATGTAGTCTTGAAAATAACAAGTATGAAGCACCTTTTCATAATACTGCATTTTCT